>JAOTQE010095925.1:0-14286 GCA_025631205.1 Nesometra sesokonis
GATAGAGTAGAATGGGTGTTTACGCACCTCCCAAACAGAAAACCTCCAATTTTTTCATCATAGACTAGTGAACTCAACACATATATGGAATACAAGCCCCAAAATTTAGAAAAAAAACCCCTCAATATTGGCAATATATCTTTTTTTTCTTTTACTTGTCAAAATCAAAACCCAGAATATGTGTTGGCCTGTGAAAAAGTAGGTCGCCTCTTTCCAAAACCTACATTTATTCACACCTCGCCTTGATGTTGACTGTATGAACATTTTTACAAGAATATTTGCACTCTCAAATATGTATCTCAACTTCCAAAATATATAAAATAGCAAAAATACAACTTTCCAAACCAGGATTTTTGGCACAACCTTATTCGTATCCCAGCCACATCACCTTGTAAAATGAATCTTTCCCATATAAAACTGCAAAAACATTTTTTTTTTTCATTAAAACATTTATGGCAGCCTATCTCTGGCCATGTTGCATTTCAATACAGATCTAGCAAATTAAAATGGCAAAAAGGAAATTCTCTGGAATTTTATTTAACACCTTTACAGGTCCTTTGTAGATTTTTATCCTCTGGCCAAGAGGTTCAATAAATTCAAAGTAACAGATTTATTAACCTATATTCTCCAAAAGAATATTCCAGATTGGGGTTATAGCCTAAAGGATCAGTTTATATCAAAAGTAATGTATCAGTCTATTTAATGACAATCTAAATTGGGAGCCTTAAATGAAAATCTATATAAATGTGTAAATTCAAATCTACTTCAACCTGTTGATGACCAATTTTGTAATCACGCTTTTCCTGGGTGTTTTATATTTGGGGCAAGGCATGGCAAAACCACCAAGTTGTCACACAGGAAGTTATTGAGAAATAAAAAAATAACCAACAGGAAATATAAACAAATACAAAAAATATTTTTGTCAATTTTCATTCGTAACTTTGGTTATAGATATCCAAATATGATTATTATTTTTATTTTATTTTTATATTTATTAGTTTTATTCTTATTATTTTTATTTTCAGAAAAACCCTGTATTTCTAAAGTGTTATAGAACGTTGATTTAAAGCAGAATTATTATTATGCACCGTTAAAATTTGTTGCCAAATGGATGATTCGCTGCAAAGCTGTGGCACTTTGCTTCTGATCACCGCGACAAAAAAGTGAGTTCGACCAGTTTCTACTCTGTTGCTGCGAGCCGTGGCGAAAAAGCCCACTGTCCAATCACATCAATAGAAATGTTCACGTCATTGATATTTATGGCAGCCATTTCCATGTGTGGTCAACAGCAGGAAAGATCGCATGATATATATCGCATTCTAGTGTAAATCAATGAAGCAATCTCGCGAATTTTTTCAAGGCGAAAAATTTTGCGTCGCACGCAAAGGTTCGCCTAGTGTAAAACAGACTTTAGTCTTGTCTCACAATATGCAAACTAGGCAGGCCGCAGCACAGCTCAACGTTTCGATGTCGACATTTTCCCAAAAGAGACTGCGGATTTCGGTCTGTCCGCTACAACTGATAGATAGCGCACCGTATTGTGAATCCACTGTCATTTCAAATAGACTATATATTGTCACTACAAAGTACATACTGTATAGGACAATGCTCACAAATAACCTACCTTATAGATTAAAAGTTCAATTTCACTTGAATATTTTATGATTCAAACAAATAAATACCGTAGATTAAAATTTGAATTGCTGAATTGAATCAACTGCCATGTATAAAATATGTAAGTTGAAAATAGTACAATATACTCTAGCCTGGATAAAAAAGTACATTAATTTTAAGTCTACAGGAAATTATAACAGTTTAATAATAGATGTTTCAACAGTTTCCTTCTAAAGCAATGTGTCTCGCTGTCCAGTCCAATTGTCCAATTTCTCTTAATGGATAAAAGTATAACTGAACAAGTCACTCACTATTTCAGTGTTGCATGACTTTGGTTTGAATTGTTTACAGTACTTTTAACAACGTTTATTCAGACAGCATCATGTGACATGTCCCGATACAATGTCTTATCGGGGTGGTCTAAGTTGACTCATGCCATTGCCAATTTTGTCGGAATGTCTGAGTTGAGCCGTCGGGGCCGATAACTTGTCATGATTTTTCAATTCAAATCATGACAACCTCGACTACTCATCGGGCGAGGAGGTTTCTCGTCATATGACGCTGATCTAGCATGCCACACGGTTAAAACACAAGATATATTTCACATGTTGAGATTAAATACACAATTATTAACAGTTACGAACTTGAAAATAAAAATTAGTATATTAAAACATTGTTTAATAAGATTTTAACCCCGTGGAACGATGAAAATTAGAGAGGCTTCCAGCCTTTTTGGGCCCGTTCGTGCGAGAATCTAAAAAAGAAACATCGGGTAAAATTCTTACCCACAGGTGATATGTTTGTTAGCGCAAAACTCTGAATTCTAAAAACACCGGATGACTAGCAAAAAATGCTAATGATACAGGCGATGTTGATTTTGATCTCTCTATTTGTTTTCCAAAAGCCGCACTAAAAAATCCGAGTAACTTTACACTATTGAATTGTTTTTACTGTACTGTACTAGATTTTATAAAATGGTAAATTTATATCAAGCAGGAGATGGCACTGATCTCCGCAATTTTACTGGAGAAATCTTCTGCCCTCTCTCTAACGATCTCCAATGGTCCTACAAACAAAAGCCTTTAGGGTACTGAATTAATATAAATACGAAAAAAAACTGCACTACTCTCCATATATATAAAAAATACTCCTTACTCAATTCAACTATGTTCAAATCGAGTAAAGCGATTAAAAACAGATTAAGTCATAAAAAAGGTTCCCCGCCGCAAAAAATATCCAGTCAATTGCAGGGTTGGCTCAGGCTGTTTCGGTGTTAAATCCACGGGTGGTCTGCAATTAACACCGGTTCGCGCGAAACCGGGATTTTTTTTAACCGGTAAATAACAGTGTAAAACACTGAAAAAAAGTTGCGCGAACGGGCCCTTTGATGTTTTTGACTAAATTTTTAGCATATAACGTTGCAACATTGGGTATTTTTAAATACCCTAAATTCTAGTGTGCGAGTTGTATGGCCGAGCGGTTACGGTAGAGAACCGTGAGCCAAACAATAACAACAGCATGGGTTCGAGGCCTGCTCGCACCATGGTTCTGGTGGTGGAACAAGTCTTCTTGGATAAGGACTATAAACCGTAGGCCCAGTGTACAAACGGCTCATATGCACTATAAAGACCCAGTACATCTTTTGAGATGAGTAGGGGGTTACCCAGGTGTACTGGTCCATACATCCCCTGCTATGTGGACAGAAGAATATAGCGCCCGTTTCGGGCAGCTAAGACATAATGGGACCTTTAGGGGCATAGAAAGTCTTATGAATGTGTACCATCTGGTCCACAGCGCCTTGAGACTTCATTGTGTAAGGCGCTATATAAATCTTATTATTATTATTATTATTATTATTATTATTATAGTGTCATGCTCATAATAATATATTTTACTTTAAAGAAATACATTATTTTGCAAAATTTTGTCATTTTTTAAATGACCATAAATCTTTAAAGTGGTATTCTTTTCAAGATCCACCATCAAAGTCTTTCAGGCATATTCATCTTTACTCATTCATTCTTTATTTTTTAGGATCCACCCAAAAAACCCCAAATTTTATACTTTTTTACATTTCTTAATGTTTAGAAGTAGTAATATTAATTACATTAACATGACAGATCAGTATTATATCTTTGGATTTGAATAGTAAATAGTAACGGCTATAATGCTTTTATTTTTTTGACAACACAGAATTTTAGAAGGAATGGCCCTTTAAGTGCAATTTATATTATTCAAACATATTATGTAAAACATCTTCACCAGGATAGATGGATGGATTTGTCTTCACATTCAGGATTCATCTATCTTAACAACACAATGGATTTAATACCAACATATGATCAGTGGAGAGGCAGATTGTGGATTAGGAAACCGGCCACACTCAGATAACCGAGCTTGTATCAAAAATTTATGGTGAAATATGACCCTATAAATAACTTTCATCATTCCATGTTACAGCCTGAGATACAAGTAGACTATCCCTTTAAAAAACATGGTAGATAATGGTAGTGACAAGGTAGATAAAGGTAGTTTACAGGGTTAACGATATAAAAACTAACTAAGAGATATTACCAAGGATATGGTCAGGAATGCTCTACAAGTACACAGGAAAATACAGCCATTATATAGAATAAACCATAAAGGCATTAATAACATCAACAGACAGGGTAATTATATACTAACTTTACTAGGTAGTTCTCTTGTGTTGAAGGTAGATATCCCTAGTAATTTAACATGGTAGATCTACCTAGTCAGACAGTGTTATTTTTTCAAAGGGTATAGTCCATCTTTAGAAACTAACATTGTGTGGAGTCTTCAGACCATAGGTTCACATTAAGCAAAATTCACTAAAAAAGAAATACAATTTAAAAAAAGATAAATTTCTAACAAATATTTCTGATATTTGTGCAAATAATTTGTACAAATAATACAAACCCCACAAAGTACACTAGAAATAATCCTAAGTAAATTAACCATATCAGATATACTTCATTAAACCTTTATATAAGCAAGTCATTTAAATTACATATATTCATATAATCTATTTCAGAATTAATTTTTTAGATAGCTCATGACCCAGATTTTTCATATTACCTTCAACTACAGTATGTCCGTTTCTCTTTCCGCATGAATTAAATATTTTTACAAAACCCACTTTAGCAAAATTTCAATAATTTTCCATAATTGCTTTCAGGAAACTACTTTTCTATATTGAATTGATCATGTTTTTTTTCCCAGTTGAGAAATCCTTCTCAATGATTTAAAAGTAATTATATATCTGTGCAATGGGGTAAATAAGATTGCTATGTGTTTTAGAAAAAAAAAATTCTACAGAATGTAATTTGTATTCAAGTTGTCTTAGCTCATAAATGATAGATTTGATGAGTTAGCAAGACCGAGTTTTCCCCGTCGCTATCACGTTTGAAGTACAATCAGAGAATTTTAAATTTAACATTACCGTATTTTAAATTAATTGATTGATCGTTCTTTGATTATAAATGATTCTCTTAATAAGAGTTGGCGTACTCTGTGTTTGAAAACTACAAATATTAAACTGAATTACCACAATTCCTTACAACTTGTAAACTAGAGTAGTACCATGTCAACATTATCTTGCTGCAGTTACTGCAGTAATTCAGTTACAACAGTATTAGTATGGTAGTACAATAAGGATTACTGAAAACAACCTGTCATGCCAACTCAGGTAAACATGGTAGATAATGGTAATGAAAAGGTAAATCTAGGTAGCTAACCCTATAAAAATTACCATTCACACAAAACATTAATATTATTATCCTATTATGACCAAAACCCATAAATATCTCAATTAACATAGGTCAGCTTCCCTCTCAAGAAAGACTACCAATGATATACTGTCAGCAATGCCCTAAAAGTGCATATGAAAATACAGTCATTAATAGACCTTCAGACTAATTAAAACTGACATCACAACAATCACTTAATGACCTTAAGGTACCAATAACACTACTGCGCTGCTAGGTAGATCTTCCTAGTATTGTAACATGGTAGACCCACCTAGTTGGAGAGTGTTAATTTTTTAAAAGGGCAGTCATCAAATAGCTATATAGTGAACAGTGTCAGTTATAAAATACAATAAACATTACAATTTTCTTGCAATTTAGAACTAAATATTTCTATATCCGCAGCAAGGTGTCTTATTACACCACCAAGGTAACGATGTGATCGTTAAATAACCTTAAATAACCATAATATTTTATATTAACAGTATAGAGTCTGAACCCAAAATACACAACACACAAACTATATCGAAGTTTCAATGTTTTCAAATTACTCATTCTTCAAATTTAAATGTTTATATACATGTTATACAGTGTAAGAAAGAAATTATTACTTCTACTTATGCAAAAATGTACTCATTTGGACAACTATTTACTGGGAACTTGTTGATATTCCTCAACGCACAATCTAAATTTAGGTTTCGATTGAGTTTCTATTCCTTATCCATTAGACGAACTTCCCACTACTTAAGTAAGCATTCCTAAGACAAATCTTAACCAATGAAATTATTATTTAGATAAAATGAAAGGTTGATTTATTCTCTAGCGGAAGGTAAAACAGCCACTAAAATCGGATCACAAATTCCTGAATTAGATCAGTTTTTTTTTTTAATAAACAGCAGATTCCTCGTCTCAACAGCCTATTCTAACACAAATAAAAATCAGTTATGTTCGTAGTATAAAAAATATTCTGACAAAGTGCTGTTATTTTATAAATCTCAATTACAATCATGTTATGTGTAAATAATTTTTAAACACGTTATCGAAACGGCCAAGAAAATCGGTTGACTATCAACTGAGATACAGTAGAAAAACCATCAAAATTGGACGGTTTTCAATGAATTTTGTGCCGTTTAGCGTGAAACGTGTCGGCGTTTTGGGACCAAAAACAAATTGTAATGAATAGACAAAGTTTTCAAAGAAAGTAAAAAGTATTTAATATTATCGGAGCTATCCAGCTTCTTATAACATGTTTTTCTGTTGATTCTCAAAAGAAAGTTATTTGAACCAAGCCATTTATTTCCATCAACGGACGGCCATCATCACCATCATTCATCATCCTTTAGGCAGATTTCACAACAACCTTGACAAATTTCCTATAATTTGTTTCTTTCTTCTCTGTTTTCTTTCATTGACATCTATAATTAATCCTAACACTTTTGTGAGATTTATAACAGCATGGAATTAACACTCTAGACTTGTTCCTAATTAATCTAGATGAGCTTACTTGACAGTTATATAATTTCTTTCACGTAAACAGATGAATGAAAGAATAAGCAAGACATATGGATTGTGTAATTGCAAGTTTAACAATTTACAAACTGTTTAAAATGTCAACACTCAGCGTCAATAAGATACAGATTTACAGATGTTATAAATCTCAAAATAAAACCAAGTTACTTTTATTATAAGGTCTCACGAAATACAGTAACTCAAAAATTTACATTTGTGGCAAAGCCAAGCCAAAGGACAGATAAATAAAATGTTGATTATTTTTTAAATTACATAAAAAATTTTGTTTTTAAACATCCAACTTCTACACTAAATGGACAATTTTTGGGTATTTATTCAATAAATGTACAAAAAATACAATTTAAAATGACCTTGTTTAATAACAGAACTTAAGTTTAAACTTTTTCATAACTTTGCTTGGAAACTTTGTATTTTATTTTGTAAGTTGAAAGTAATATGTACAGTTTCATACTGTAAATAAAACTAAACCTTCAACTTTCCCACTTATTCCTTCTATAGAGCTCTGCCATATTTAATAAAGGTTTTAAATGTTTACACTACTGTTCTACAGTATTCCTTACTACCTAATGTCAATTCCTACATGGTGTCAACAAAAAAACATTGTAAACCATGTTGTAAACATGACAATAAAAAATATATATATTATCTTAACTGAACTTGGACCTGCATGGGGGAGAGTGTGTATCTGAATATGCTAAAATGGAAAAACCCAAGTTTTGGATGGTTAACAAATAATAATATCTATAGATTTTCTTAAATAACACTGTTGCTTTTCTATTACTTTTTTAATATTCTGTGTGATTTAAATTTAATTTGAAATGATTTGCAATGATTTATCACATCAAGTTTTTAAACGATACTCAATTGAAGTAGCTGTTATTTAGGCCTGCATATTTTCATGGAAAAAAGAATAAATTTATCTCTGAACAATGGTTTATTTAAATGACAAACCATAACTAAAGAATACAAGTTGATTTTGTAAAAGTAACTGTGCAAAACAAGACAGTAAAATATTTTATCTATAATCAATGATGATATACCAAAGGTCTAACTTCACCGTTATGTATGCCATGTTATAGATTTCTGATGAACTAGTCAAAGTTCTTTGTAGTTCTGTTATACAAATTTAAATATGCACAAAACTAAGATCAACAAACTGTCTTAGTAAAAAGTGTCTAAAAAATGATAAGGGCTATTAAAAAAATTATATTTAATCAATATTTGTAGTTTAACTCCACTGTTATGATGTATGTATGATAGGTCGCCAATATATTTTATGTAGTTTTTAATGATGCATTTGAATTTTTTACTGCTAGTCTTTATCCTGCTTATATTGACCAAACTTGATTGACTTTAGTAGCAACGAATAAAATGAGTCATAAAATTATTAATAGATCATTAAAAAATTATACTGTATTTATAGGATTAGCTATAATAATATACTAAGATGTAATGTCACTTGAAAAATGACCACTGAAAAAATAACTTTGAAGCTAACTTAAAAAAAAACATATAACATAGAACTTTTAACAATATTTAACCCTAAATTGTTGCACCTGCACATACTTTTTATAATTCTTCATAAAGAAAAAATTAAATAATCTTAACACTCATTTCTATTCTCAAGTCTTTAACGTTAATATTACTTTAATAAGAGAAAACTCCAATTTTTAAACTAATTTTTATAATTTTTTCCATTATTATCAACAGAAATTACATGCATGTTTATTTGTATGAATTATTTGTATTGCATTATTTGTAACTTTAGTAGAGAAGCTGGTAAATTCCATTAAATAGTTTTGCCATGAAATGCACCAATTACCCCATTTTAAGATTCCAACTGGTCAACATCATATAGAAAGTGGAACAATCTCTTTGAAAAAGAATGCTTCTCCTCCTGAATAAATCACTGAAGATAATATGCGAGGTGTCATGACAAAATGAGTCATGTTGTATTGCAAGATATTTTGAGATATCCAAAAAAATATACAGAAAGTCATAATTTTATAAAAATGAGATTTCTGTTGTTTTGTTAAGTTTTTATTACTTCCGTCATAGGTCTTTGTTAAGTTTATTACTTCCGTCATAGGTCTTCCGTCATAGGTCTTTAATTTTTATTTTAACTGGTGGTCAATGCTTAAAGTCTGTTTTCAAACTTATTTTGACCCACATCTACACACCATTAAACACCCTTTTTTAACTTTTTACCGTTTTTATTTTTTGGAAAATAGCAATTCAATTCCAATTTTTTTTTTACAACATGACTTATTTTACAATTCCAATTAAACTTGTAGTATTTGAAATAAGTATATAAAATATGTAAATTTATAATTAAATTAAAAATGTTTACAACAGAAATAGATTTATAACTATTTTAACAGTTTCTTGTTTACAACTATGCTTCATAACTACTTTTCTGTAATATTCAAAAATATGTTTAAAAATGAAAAATTATAATTAAAAAATAATCCAGCTTTTACATCAGCCTTAGAATTAGAATAAAGCTATAAATACATTGAATTTAAAAACGAAAAAAGCTTAGAACTCAGAAGTTTTTTTATTCATGTAGAAAAAAAATAGTTTCTATACAATCAATACAAGAATTTACAAGACCTTGCATTGGTAACAATCCAATGGTAACTCATACTGACGTATGTTCCTGCTAGGTAAAAGAAACTTGGTTAGTTGCACTGGACAAACAGGAGTCTCCACCTGAGAGGTAAAGTTATGATAAAACTAACCAGTGAGTACAGTCGACCTTCTCATTTACATACCCCTTGGACTGGAAGGTGTTTGTAATTGAGAAAGTTCGTAAATGAGAAGGTTCATGAAAATTGGCCAAGTGAGGTCTCCAAAACACTTATTTTTGTTTACTTTGTGCTCTTAGTTGTTAAACAAAGTTTTTTAAACAAACTAGGAGGAAAAAAATATGAAAAATAATAAAATATCAATGATAAATTATCGGATAATTACAACAGTGGCCATTATTTTACTGACGTCATTAACAGAATAGTGTTTGTAAAATAGAAGGTTTGTAAATGAGAAGTTTGACTGTAGTTTAACTAAGAAATATACAGTGTAATTATGACTATGAGTTTAAAGACATCAATAAGTGACCCAAAAATGTAGAATATAAAGGTCAACAACATGATTTCAGTCATACTGTCTTTTTCTCTCAGCTGACTAATTGCAAAAATGGAAAAAAAACCAATATATAAAGATTGTTTTTGAAATGGATCACTCTCAAAATTACACTTAAACTCTAAGAAGGTTAAAAAGAAGACATTCACCTTTCTATATTCTTTTCTACGTAGTTTAATCAATTATTCCTAAAAACAGGCCAGAAGCCCATAGCTATTTAAGATAGTACAATATCGTATCTCTTAGAAAGGACAATAAAATCTATTTCTAGAAGCAATGGAAAGTCTAATTTTGTTAGACATTTAATAAATGAGTACAGAAAGAGATTTATAGAAATTTGGAGAAATTGCATACAAATGAGTAAAGTTGATTTGAATTAAGATTTTCAAACTGATACCATCCTCATTTGTTTTGAACAGACCATGAACTGAGAAACTATAAAGCTCATTCTAGCCTATGGATATGGCGACATCACACCATGACCACACAGGGTCATATCATCACCAAATATGGCTATATTAAATTTTTTGGCAAAAGAAATTGATAGTCTGGACTGAGTAAAATATTCTCAAAGTGTAACGACCCAAAACAACAAAATCAACATTGATCAATCTTGTTAAAACTTGTAAACTTTGACAGTTATTAAGTATAAATTATGAAATAGTACAAAGAGTATTCAGAAAATTGTCAAGTCATATAAATTAAGGAAATTAGGCTAAGTACAAAAAAACACTCTTGTAGTAGTTTAAAGTGAACACGAACTATGCGTAAATAACACATTTTATTTCTATTTAGAGTGACTAGTTGTAGTAGTACTTTATATTTGTACCAGTTTGCCAATGTAAAACCAAATGTTTCAAAGCTTTTTGTATTTTATAACCTTTTGGTAAACTTTAAACATGCAGAATTAAAAGACTGGAAGGGACTACCAATCTCATCATGTTTGAGTTGATCTTAACTTTACAATATTGCCCAAATGGAGGAATTAATACTAGCAAGTTTTTCATCAGTAATGCTGTAAATTGTACAGCCTAGTTTTGTTTGAATTTAAAAGCAGAATACACCATTTGAAAAAAAATAACTCTGTTAACATGGTAGATAATGGTAGTGACAAGGTAGATATAGGTAGTTAACAGGGTTAACCCTATAAAAACTACCATATCAAGGGATACTACCTAGGATATGGTCAGCAATCCAGGCCTACATAGGAAAATACAGCCATTATATAGAATAAACCTTAGGACATTAATATCATCAACAGACAGGGTAATTATATACAACCTTACTAGGTAGTTCTCTTGTGTTGCTAGGTAGATCTCTCTAGTAAATTAACATGGTAGATCAACCTAGTCAGAAGGTGTTATTTTTTTTCAAAGGGTATGTGGTCATGATGATCAAAACCATAAATGAATATACCATTACCATATATGGGTTTATCAAATTTTTTCTAAAATAAAATTTGATCGTTAGGATTGAGATTCAAATACAAAGTTATACATGAATTTCAAATTTAGTGTCTTAAAATGTAATTGAAAAATTTAAAAAATTGGTAAAGATGATAAAAGGAAAAAGAACAGAATTGTGGCATGTCTGACATAAGAAACAGAGAATTGATCAATGTGAATGACCACATCAAGGTGAAATAATCAATATATGTGGGTATACTTCCCACAAATGGATAATTAATAAACGAGAGTTTTAATAGTTAATGACAGTTTGATGAAGTTGAGATTAAACAAAAATTAATCATATTTTAAAATAAATTTCAGTATCGCTGACAGGGTTTTATTGGACTATACAAACAGATCTGTCAAGCCATTCATCGATAATTCCTTCAAATTGTTTAATTTGATTTTAATGATGTTTTTCCCAAATGCAATGTAAATAAAATGATACACTACATTACTGATAACCTAGATAGGCTAGCATCCATGACTGGAAAAAAGATTCTCAAATCCGTCGTGATCAATATATCCACTGGCATTTAACGTCACCGCTGTCATTTTGAATCGACTTCTATTTTTGCATTTGTTTTTCCATGTCCATAAATGTTTTTATAAGGGAGTAACCAATTTATCAAAAATTAAAGAAATTGAAATCATAATATTTAGAAAGCATTCAAGGTGTATGCAATTATTTTTCACTTTAACAACGAAAACAAATGTTTGTCAATCTGATTGCCGCCGATGTGATCGAAAATCCATAATAAACCTAATAAAAATGTAAATTCTGTCTTATGATTTTTATTGTCTTTAAAATTTGTTCCAATATCATAAAACCAATCAGATTAATTATCTCTCCGATCTCTCAAATATTACAGGGATATGAATTATCCGCATTTTTCTCTCCCTTTTTTTTCATTCTCGCAAGTCTTTTAAATCAGTTAAGAACATTTTTAGGGGCTTTACCTCCAATTGTGACTGTAAAATTTGAAACAACGATTTTATCATGGATTTTTTAGCAATTTTTAACCAGTACAGTTCAATCAAGCTTCCAAGTGATGTAAACCCTTTGAAAAAAATAACTCTGTTAGCATGGTAGATAACGGTAGTGATAAGGTAGATAAAGGTAGTAACAGGGTTAACCCTATAAATACTACCATATCAAGGGATACTACCAAGGATATGGTCAGCAATGCTACACAGGTATTCATCGGAAAATACAGCCATTATTTAGAATAACCTTAAGGTATTAATAACATCAACAGACAGGGTAATTATGTATTAAGGTAGGTTTCTGTGTTGCCAGGTAGATGTAATTTAACATGGTAGATCTACCTAGTCAGAGGGTGTTATTTTTTTCAAATGGAAGGACTCTCTTAGTGCACACACATCGACTTTGAGTTGGAACCCCTCAATATTAACAACTCATGACCAATCGAATCTCGATTATATGCAAATCAAATCATTTGAAAAAGGCGGGAGTTAACTGGAAATTATAGCCATCCATAATTTAATGGCTTAAGACTTTTATTTACTAGTATTTATTTATCGTTTATTAGGAAACAAACAAAACAAGCATATGTAAAATATAGAGCAGTGATAGATATATCTTTTACATGGTTGTAAGAGTATGTTCTGATTCACGGCTATGGATAAATCTAATGCAATGTACAAGATATGATGTAATGATTAAAATAAAGAAAAGGATACCTTTTGGAACAATTACTCTGCACTTGATTTCGTTTGTGTACAGGTTTCGGCCATATTTCATGGCTGTGATTTACCACTAAGATGGCGCCCTCTTTTGATAAAGGAAACTAGAGGCCCCCTATTGAGGGAGGTCTCTGATGAGACTGGAGTGAACTGCTGGCAATTCCAAACTAGGGTCTTTATATAACCTGGGGTCTTTATATAAACTGGGTTGATGTTGACGTATTTCAATGGCTTCTCTGATGCTGCGTTTCCATTTATCCGGGTGTAGGCTCATGATTTTAAAGCTTTCATCTAAGATAGCATGGTTCGTACCAACAAAGTGTTCCTGGATAGATGTTACAGGACGAAGTCTAGGGTTCCGGTGGTGTTTGACCCTAATAGCCAACTGACACCCTGTCTCGCCGTAGAGCGTAATGACCCAAGATATTCAAAACCTTTCAGCTAACATTGGCATCATTGAAGCTTCACTGGCATTAGCTCACTGGCATTAGATAATCTAGACATTTCAGCTAGCATTGAAATAATTGAAGTATCACTGGTATTAACTCACTGGTGTTAGATAATCCAGCTCAAATAGCAAGCCTTGACATCATTGAAACACCATTCACGTTAGCTCAATGGCACAAGGTAATCTAGCTCAAACAGTTGGCATTAACATCATTGAAGCATCACTGGCGTAAACCCACTGGCTTTAAATAATATAGCCCCATCAGCTAGCATTGACATCATTGAAGCATCACTGGCGTTAGATAATCTAGCGATTACAGTTAGCATTGACATCATTGTAGCATCAATGGTATTAGCTCACTGGCGTTAGATAATCTTGCTCAATCAGCTAGCATTGACACCATTAAAGCATGGCATTGGCCCACTGGCATTTGATAATCTAGGCCAATCAGCTAGCATTGACATCATTGAAACATCACTGATGTTAGTTCACTGGCAGTAGATAATCTAGCCCTTTCAGCTAGCATTGACATCATTGAAGCTTCATTGGCCTTAGATAATCCAGTGGTTTTCGGAACAAGAGACAAACTGAGACCAAATAGTTCCTTGCTAGCTGGATAAGGGGATATCTGTGT
>JAOTQE010095936.1:0-14285 GCA_025631205.1 Nesometra sesokonis
ATTTAAGTGGGGGGGGGGGGTCTCCCTTTCGGAAAGTAAAATATATCAATATTGGGTCATTCCATGTCAAATCAACCAATGGTTCCTGCTCCACCATCACAGATTAGGCAGAAGCTCCGTTATTATGATCTATTGAAGGAGCTGAGTACCAAATGGGATGAGGACAGGTGATGTGAGGCTAAACCTGTGTAATATAGGGTGACATAAACTAGAATGTCAAGTCCGACTTTGATAGCTCATACCAATCCAGAGTTATAAGCGTTCAAAATAAGCAGACGATGCGTTTTGGAATTTTGAAAAGCCAAGCCCCTTTTTTAGGGGTCCTTATCTCTAAAACGAGAAGTCCGATGAGGCTAATTTTTTTGGTCCGTTCATTTTTTACACAACAGATCATAATAATGGAGTTTCAGCAAAATCTGTGATGGTAGAGCAGGAAATTGTCTGAAACTTGGTTGATTTTTACACGGAATGACCCTATTATTAACATTGTTTATAAAAGTAAAATATTCAGCAAGACTTGATCCCTTAACACGCCCCTAAAGCCATTTCCGGACATCTGAATACCAAAATTTCCCGGGGGAGCATGCCCCCAGACATCCCTAAAACTTTTGTCTCTCTCTCTACCGCCCCGCCCCCCTCTTCCGCTCCCCCTCTTTTCCAAAAATCTGCATCTGCCCCTGCTTCATGCTACAGAAACTGGGATTAAGCTCTAATCTTATGAGCTATAAGCTATGGGTAGCCATTAGGGCCAAAATAGAAAACTCACAGTACAAACACAGAAATCAACAATCTAAAAAAACAAAGGACAAATTCATAAACCGAAAGATAAAACTAACAAATCACAGTAGAAACCCACATAACAAAGGATAAAACAAAAAAAATTAAAAGATAACCCCCTGCACCAAAAAAAATTTAAAAAATAATAACCCAGCCATCAACAGACAATCCTGTGAAACTACAGTCTGGCTAAAGGACGAATGAAAAATAACATACTCCCATCAACAGACATTCTCATGAAACTTCAATCTTGTAAATCAAAGGACCTTCTCAAAATACTGTAGCCCCAAAAAAATACTAACTATGATCCAACGTCGAGGGCAGCAAGCCATGTCTAAGGTGTAGAAGCTATTTTTATTTTTCCTTTGATTTTTTAGATTTTTCTTTGTTTTGTGAGTTTATCTTTTGATTTATGAATTTGCCCTCCGTTTTGTGAAGTTGTTTTTTGATTTCTGTATTTATCCTTTGTTGAGGTTTCTATTTTGGCCTTATTGGCCGTCCATAGTAATTCTCAGAAGAGGATTTGCTTACTACTTAAAGACCTAATCCTTCCAAAATTCTGTGTTGTCAAAAAAATAAAATAAATATATAAATAAAATATTTTAGATGTCATAATTTTGTATTTCAATTTTTAAGTATAATACTGATCTGCCATTTTTATGTCATTAAATTACTTCAAAGAATTATAAAATGCAAAATAAGTATAGAATTTGATTTTTTTTATGGATTTTAAAAATTAAATTGGATGAAAAAGATTGAATGATTTTGATAATTATTAGCTTTTTTAACTCAAAAATAAATTAAACAAGTATTGAGGTAACTAAACATGTTTATTATTTTAGAATAAACAGGTAAACTTCCAAAGAAACTTAATTTTGGTGGATTTTGGAAGGAATGCATCTTTAAGTAATTGGGGAATTCTTACCTGTGATATCAAGAACTTTAGCATCAGAGATTAAATCTTTGTAAACTGTTTGCAGAACCTCAGAGCCATGACTTTGTTTTTGGTATGGAGGGAGTATTAACATTTGGCTGGAATAAAATGGATAACTTGTTAAAATTATAAACATACTATATATAATATTTAGCCAGGAGATAACTAGGTATATTCGTAGGAACATGGGCTTTTTCACGAGTTAGGAAGGAGATTGTTCAACATGGTGACAGAGACCAAACGAAACCACCGAGCATGGCAAACTTCATTTTAACAAGTAAAACATGCCGGGTTGCCAAAGAAACTTCAGTAGTCAGATAGCACAGTTGTCTGATTTAAGGTCCTCAATTTTCTGTTTTCTGAAATTGACCAAAAACCAGCAACCATAATGTATTGCATTGTTTTAATTTTTTGACCTATTGGGGAAGAAAATACATGCTTTTTAATAACCATTTAAAAACAGTTACTTTTTCTCACTAGAAACATGCCCATAGACATTATATGATATTGGGAAGTATTTACACCAGGACAGGACGAACCTTCATTGTGTATACTTTGAAAAAAGTATTTGCAATCAAATTAAATGATGTCAGTATCAATAAAAATGCTATTAATGTTTAGCAGTTGGCAGAGCGGTTGTGTTTCGGACTTCCACTCACGGTTGGTGGTTCAAGATTTACTCTTGTGGGCTGATTGTAGACAAGACACTTTATCCACGTTGCCTCTCTCCACCCAGGAGTATAAGTGAGTACCTGGGAGGTACAAATGCCATATGCGCTGATTACAGTTGAAACATTATGGAATAGATTGTGTTTCGTAGGTGTTTGTTCCAATGGCTGGAGGTAATAATTGTGAAGCGCTTAGAGGCCTTGGCAATAAGCGCTATATAAATGTCACATTTTTTTTATTGATAATAATGTCCTCTTTAATCAAGTCTACAATTTCTTGTAATTCCTATCAGAACAATTTATTTTTTATCTATTTATTGTTGATCATTATTGTATTCACTGATTAAGGTGTTACTGCTAACAAAGAAACTACTACTTATTTTCAGCATTTACTATATTTTCATTTTTTATTTTTATTTATGAAAATTTGGATACATCATTATCCTGGGGATACCAGATAGCCACATAGCCATTAGGGCCAGAGGGTAATATAATCATTATGTGTGCATTCCCATTAGAGAGTTTGATCAATTTTATCCCACATTTTCAAAGAAATGTAGGGTAATTTTGAAGTACCCACCTCACTGGCTTATCACATTAAATGTTTATTAAAGATATGAATATACTGTACAGCTAAGCGATTAAGTGTAAAGTAATTCAATTATCCATTGTGATAAGACTTAGCCAAACTTTCTAATGGGGATGTACACCTAATGATGACATTCCCCTTAATTAAACTTAATGAAATTTTCACATATGGTACCTTATTCTTGGTCTGATTTTATCTGGGTAGGCATAGTATTTAAATACAGTCATGTATCCAACGAGATTGTATCTTGTATTACCGCCTTCAACCTGCCTTTCAAAACTGTGTAAAGGAAACAAAACAGAAATCAGCAAGGTATGACACACTGTGATTATGGATTATTTATATCATACAAATATATGGTGCCTTGAGAGTTAAAACTCTGCTTAAAACTATGGGCAGAGGTGCCTCCAAAAATAGTACTATTCACTGAGGAACATAGCCCCGAAGTCAGTAGTACTATTTGGAGGCACCAAGGCCCATAATTTTAAGCAGAAACTCAAAATTATGCAACATATATTTGTTTTATATTCTACATCAATAATTCAAAGAAAAATGGCTTAGGCTATGTCTAACTTTAGGCCTACCTTTCCTGTAAGCTCAGGAGAGTTGAAATCGAGGCCTTCGAGACAGACTTACATCCTTAAAAATTCACTCCACAATATCTACAGAATTCTCAGAAAACTGACATTCAATATTTCATTTGTTCTGGGGCGTTTGCACTGTTGACTAAAGTGATCAATTCTTCTTTGTCGTCAGTTAACTAATCAAAATGCTTCGGTCTAGATGTGCTTGTACTGTTGTGCACTGCCACCTTGAGAATCTTTAAACATCTCAATTGTCAGTGATGTCATAAAAGTGACGTCATTTTGCGAAATAGTATTCTATTTCGCAAAGTGACGTCAATATTTTTAACCATGTGGCGGCGCGCTCTTTCAATCAGTGTAGTTAAATGTTTAATGTAGGATATTATATGTACTGTTTTGAATAGAATATTTAAATAGTATATATTTTACATATTGTTTGTACATACTGTACATATCAGGCACACTCAAAGTGTAACATAAAGGTTCTAATAAAAAAAAACTGGGTTACTATCCTTTGTAAGTGTAGGTTAGTATTAGAGTATGGGTCACTATTAGAGTGGGTCACCATTACCAAACCTATCACAGGCACTTAAAAATGGTGAATGTCCAGTCCCACACCAGCACAGTACTCAATGAAATTACCTTTGCTGATGTAAAATTAGGATAGTTAATTATAATAAAGCTTGTCTGTGTGTATGTGTTTGTGCTCGAATGTGTGTGTTCGCGTCTGTTAATAAAAATACTGTAAAACCCTTTATTTTCGCGGTCCTAAATTTTCGCAATTTCATGATTTCAAACATTTCGCAGCCTTTTATTTTCGCGATGAGACGTTTTAATAAATAACATTTTCGCGATTTTTACCCTTTTATTTTGCAAACAATGACTGTTATCTTGTTTAAAAACTTATGTTTTAGTTGAAGACGATGATGTTAGTTTTGAAAATTGTCCACAATGGCAAAGTCGAGTCCCGATCCACCTACCTCTATGAATGATTTACCGATTTGCCTAGCGGATCTTGCGATCCTTCTGTGATACCCATCGAATTGCTAGGCCAACCAAACTTTACCAAAGTAGGCCCTAGGCCTAACCATCTACAGTAGGTAGGCCGATTTCGCGCGACAAATTCCACGATTTTATTCACCAATTTTTGCGTAGAATTCCAGCCCTCCGTTAGGCTACGATCGTTTATTGATCATTTACGACAAAAGTCTGCTTTAAAAAATATGATTCTTTGTATTATTTTAGTTATCATTTTTTATTTGCCCATGTTTTCGTGAACTGACCCAACAGCAAAGCGACCCCCGATGTATAGCGCCACCACTCTTGTCATCTGCTGAGAACAAAATGTCTGCGCCCAGTGGGAAACGCTTGAAATATTTCTTTTCAAAATACAGAATCATTTTATCGAAAATAAGGAGATGTTGAGAGCCAAAACTCATATAAGAGATGCATTTATTACATAACGATTCGCGAATAGTAACAAAAATTATTATTTCACGAAATAAACATGTTTTTAGACGAACTTCTCAGCCTCACTTTCGGACTTCTGTTTGGCAGGGACCACGTCTTGGTGTGTCCCGATTTCGGCAATTGCAATCCTATCGATAGCGGTGATAGGCCCAGGCCTACTTGCTTTCGTAGGGTATGGTATCAGTAATATATTTTACTGTTTGTTTGTAGTATTTTGTTGTGATTCGTGAATGATTGTCGCTTAAACAAAAAGAGACAAAATCAGTTACATTAGGCTTATGATATCTTTAGAAAATCTGTTTTTGGCAATCGTTTTTGACCAATACAATTTTTTGCGATTTTCGCGTGCCCTTAATTTTCGCGATCGTCGGGTCATCGCGAAATTCGCGAAAATTAAGGGCCCGCGAAAATAAAGGGTTTTACAGTATTTACTTTCAGATTTTAAGCTAGAATGTGATTTGTCAATTTGAGCAAAGGAGTGTATTTAAAATGTTTCCTTCTAATTTTGCACCAGAGAATACATTGAAATTGAGAAAATTCTGCATGGCTGGCATAGCAGCATTTTTGTAATATTTATCAATCATTATCCAGGGTGATAAATGTTATACTACTGCAAAATGAGTCATTTAATTTGTAGAATTATAATTTTTTTGGTCAATTTAACTTTAAAGAGAAGTATGAGATTTAGATTTTTAAGGATAAATATATAGAATGATTAGTTGCAAAATTACTGATAAAAGTTCATAAATTTCAATATGCAATAATGCCACAAAATATGTTACAAAGTGAGTCATAAGTCAAAAGTGGACCAACTACTAAAATTACACATTATTAAAGAAATTACAAATTTTGATAGGGTTCCATTTGAAAGCCAAAATTACAATACAAATAAAGATCAATCAAATATACATAAGAATAGGAGAATAAACAACTCTTTGAAAATTGGTAATTTTCCTATTCCTTAACCAGGGATGTAATTATGCAGGGCGGAGGGGGGCGGGGCCACCCACTCTAAAATTGTTCCACCCACCCTAAATATTTTCAGGCCTTCCACCCAGCCTAACTCCAACCTGCCACCCACCATAAGCCTCTGACAATGGTAAAAAAACTGTTTTTAATCATCATGCCATCCACCCTTACATTGTTGCTGGCCCACCCTTGGATTTTTCTAGCTACATCCCTGCCTTAACATGTGTGTAATATGAGTAGTAGAATCACTTTCGACTTAGAGCCCAATTTGGTAACGGTTTTCCATCAAAGTCTCACTGGAACATTAAAATTTTGTGAAATTTTATCTTTGTCACAAACAATTGTTGCTGCAAAGCAGCAAATTTATATTCTTAGCAGCAATTTGAACTCTCGAGGTCACTGTCCATTTTCAAGGGCCTAAGACGTCTGAACAGTGAAGTTTCTTTCTTTCGTTCTGCCGGATAAAATCAATTAATTTAGGCGACATTTGTAGATTACCTACTCGTACCAATGGGGTACGAATATCCGCATGTCGCTACACTCGAGTATAACTATTCAGTGTTTTTTCTCTTTTTCAAGGTTTCCCATCATATCAGCCCATATGTCAGGCACAATATTTTGAGGCCAATGTTATTTACGAACCCCTAATTATTACATTAAGAGAAGGCGAAAATCGACCCTTACAAACTCACCTCCTAGAAAACTCACCTCCACCCACTCATCTTTAGTCAACTGGTGCCAATGTTAACTCATCCCCAAGACAAACGTGTTCCTAGGTCAACTCATCCCCAATTCAATTCGTCCCCAAACTGACTCGTCCTAGGTCTATGCAAGTCTAGCCTATCTCATTTAATTTATTGCTCTTTTTACTGGGCTTAAATAAATAATTTTTTAAGGAACATTTGTATAGCCTAAGATTTGCTTCGCAGTATTTCCCTTACAAATGGCAATTACTAACACTATAGATATATTCTGGGCTCGATTTTTTACTAGCCCAGCATACCATGGCTAGTGAAAACTGCACCGGGCTAATGAATTTTCATTTTTACTAGCCCAATTAGCTAGTGAATACAAGTGTCAAGGAGTCACTTTTACACATTGTAGATTAAGTTGCCACAGACATGGGCTATTTGAATTGCTTCTGGCTAGTGAAATGTAAAGTCAACTTGCCCAGTGGACTAGTCAAAACAAAAATCAAGGCCTGTATATTCATAGAAATTTTAATCGTGGAAACCTCACACTTGAGGTTTTGGCAGTGTTTCCGCAGGAAAAAATTATCCAATAAATTATCTCGATAAAAATTCTCCGATAAAAGTGCTGCAGAAACGGGTGTTTAACCTATTCTGACGTAATCAAATTATCCGATAATTATCATTATCATAATAATTGACCTAAATGCAATAACTTTTTACCTTTGACAACCTTGATCTTGCTTTTGTGAGGTGCAACCAGGGTGCCACGCGAGGAAAAGGGAAATCGCCAAAAAATCACCGGAAGTTAGTGAACTCGCAATGCATTGGCCTACACTGAGTTTGCGCAGTCATAGTTTTTAAAATTGAGTTGGTTGCATGATACTTTATTGGATAATATAAAATTCCTACGGAAAAACGGCCTTTGACACTAATCTGTACTTACAATGTGTAGTAGAGCCATCCTTCATCATCAGTGTCGATATACGAGGCTCCGTCTATAAACCACCAAAGAAACGTCTGCAATCGATCATGATATTCTTGAAAACTTGGCATTGACACGATGTCATGCTTATATATCTCAAAATGTGATGTGCTGCCCTCAAGTTCACGGCTGTATGAATTTATAAGTGTCCCACTCGGCCTAAAACTGGATTCCTTTTCAAGTTCCCTAAGAAATTCATCCTTGCTTGTAATTGGTTGAATTTCTAGTCTGTCTACTATTGCCTTGATAACATCATCAGCCTGATAATGACAATAATAAAAATTCAAAAGATATTTTTACAATTTTAACACAGAGTTTTGAACATTCTATTCTTTGTTAAATATGAAGTGATACAGTAAACTTTTTTGTTACCTTTAGAAAATTTGCCACAAAGAATTTTGAATTATAAGTGCAGGGTTTTCACCAGCACTGTGTTGTGTACTGAACCGTGACTTGCTGGTCCATGGTTTAATTTAACAAAACGTCACTCTCCTTGTGTTTCAGGTGGAGGGTCGAAATTCAAGTTACTATTGCACTACCTTTTGGCTGAGACATTAAGCCATTGGTCCCGTGTACAACATGGCTCATGTGCGCTTTAAAGAACGCAGTGCACTCTTCAAAAAAAGTAGGAGATTGTCTCCCGGTGCACTGCCCAATCACCACCAGAAGGACCCCACTGGAAATAAGTCCACTTTCATGGGTTACCCTTGGTGTTCTACACCGAATAAATCAAATCAAATCAGTAAGCAATGTGCCTCATGAAGCAGTTTCCAGAGCAATGGCTTTAGAGTGTTGTTTCGCTACCAAAATAAAAAAGGCTAAATTTTGCTACTGTAAGCCCCCCACTGTATCACCCCTGATAGCATTTATAAACTAATTAATTACCTTAACACCGTCATAGAGATTTGGATCAATCTTCTCACTGTAACTATGGTTTAGATAAACAGCCAAACGAGAAGCACTGTAAAATAGCTGTATCCTAAGATCTTTGTACCCAAAGATGTTTTCTCTGAAATTGAAATTAATTCAAATAATTTTATTAAAAAAAATATTATATTTTCTTTACTATAACTCGCAAGTCCTAAAAACCCAATCAGGGAAGATGTGTAACAACTCAAATGTTTTGGGGCTTATAGCCAACTAAAATAAAAATAATGATAATAATTATAAATAATAATTTATAATATATACCACAAATCCAGTAACAAAAGTTAAAATCAAATGTGCCTACACAACTGAGTTATTACTTTTACTTAAACAAACATGCTTTGAAATTAATGTAGGTGAGGTAAGATAATAAATTCATATTATGTATTTGGGTGATTTTTTACCTTATGTTGCAAATGACATTTTGTTTTCAATTATTACAATAAAATGAAGGTGCATTTGCAACCTTTGAACAGCATGTTCTTCTTGGAAATAAGTATTTACATAGCTGAATTTTTTATTTCAAATAATTCCGCTTCACTAATGAGAAAATAACTACAAATCGACATGGATAAAACATATTTTCACCTTGGAATAAGTCCATTAATCACTATTGAGATTTTTTTGTGAAAATGAGGTATTCGGTTATAAGCCTACCCACCGATTTAAAGATCTTAGCAGGGGTGGATTCAGGACTCGGCGAAATGGGTGGGCGACGCCTTTTCCCATACCCAAATGGCTGTGGCTTATGGTTTTTATTTTATCAAACCAAAAAAGTGTTGACTATTTTGCGTTTTCTGTATGTTACGCCTTGCCTGTATAGTATGTATGTCTGTTATTGTATTATTTTTTAAAAAATTTTCACCCACCCTAAAGCTTATTTTTAGGCCTTCCACCCAGCCTAATTCCAACTTGCCACCCACCACTAGGAATATGAAAAAGGTAAATTATTTTTTAAATCATTTTACTCCCCATCCTTACATTGCTTCCACCCACCCTTGGATTTTTCTAGCTACATCGCTGCCCTCCCTCACCACACCGCCAATCTTCCCCTGCTTAGTGCAATAATAAATTGTTTTAC
This sequence comes from Nesometra sesokonis, assembly GCA_025631205.1. NCBI lineage: Eukaryota > Metazoa > Echinodermata > Crinoidea > Comatulida > Antedonidae > Nesometra > Nesometra sesokonis. The sequence continues at coordinate 9,674 of JAOTQE010095936.1, forward strand.
GACTAAGTACGTCATCCTCCAAGGCTTACTGTACATATGCAGTGGACTGATGTTGATGATATATAGGCTAGGGCTAGGCTCATTACCAGTAATAGTTTGAATTCCCACCTCTCCATTATTTATTTAGTTGCATTTTTTTATAAATAAACATTTTAATTTTTTTTTAATTTTCTTCCAACTATTTGCCACAGCTACAAAATTTTCTCATAATGGTAAAAATCCATTGCACCATGTCCTATAATTAATGAAAGACAGCTTTACATCCCAAAATAAAATTAGAGTATTCGTAGCTAAAATGCATGGACATTGTGAGCAGTTGCTCTTGTTTTAATCGAGAATATGCAACAGTCTAAAGTACAGGGCGTTATAGCATTTTAAAATCTTGGAAACTGAAAGGTGCAGAGGGTGCAATTATTGGTTTTAACACAGGGTGCAAAATTAAAATGTTGTCATATTTGCCATGTTGGGCAAGTGACTTAAGATTTTTACTCGCCAAAGTAAATTTGCCCCTCCCCGAAAAGGTCTTTCACTAGAATTGTTAACATTTCAGCAAGTATTTTAAATTAGAATATTGATTTACGTTAATTTTAAGTCTACCAAAATGGCGAAGCCAGCGATTTTATTTTCAAAGTCTGATTTTTCTCAAGACCGGGTGGGCAAGTTTGAATGTAATTTCTCTCGCAAAAATTAGATTTCACTTGCAATTGGCTAGCGGGCGAGTGTTAGTTTTGCACCCTGCTTAAAATATTTTGGCTAGATACCAGTCCCTGTGGTATGAATGTATTCCTCGTCAGCAGCTAATGCGTTAAAATAATTACTGTACTTACGTTTGGCCAAACAATTGGTGAGTGAATTCCGGTCTGAAGATCTTCTTGTCATTGAAGAAATCATCCTCAGTTCTTACTGAAAGTACATTTTAAATTTATTTAGTAATTTTAAAAATCTAGTCACACTAAGCTGAGTGACCATGTGACATTGTTCTCCCAATTGAAAAATTTATACTGGTAAATTGTCCAAAAAATATGACTTGTCAGGCATTTTAGGTTGGCTTTTGTCCCTACTCAAATATCTACATAACTATAGTTCTCTATGAACATTCCTGAAGGCAAAAAATATATGAGAATCAAAATTATATCACTTATTTTTCAATTGGGTAATTCCGTGTCAAATCAACCAAGAATTTTCCTCAATCTCTTGGATTTTTTTCAAATTTTGGAATTTGGTTTGGCACCATATGAAACGACCAGAACTGAAAAATTTTTGGTTTTGGCCCACTAATTAGTCAGATAGGGGTTGATGAACTTTTTGCTAATTAGCAATACCTCGCGCATTTAAGTAACCATATCTCAGTAAGTAAGCTAAAAAATAGCTCTATAAAATTACATATAACTTTTTGCTATGTAACATGAATTTTTAACAGGAATTCTAAAATATAAAGTTCGAAGTTGAATAAAAAAAAATATCACTTTTGTTTTCCTTCAAACTATTGTGAGATATGTATCATGATATAAAGAAAATATCCTGAAAGTTTGAAGATGGGCGCTCTAGTAGTTTTTGAGTTAGAAGCATTTTAGTCTGAAATTTAGGTGGAATTTTTGGTGCCTAATTACATATTCAAGACCTAATTTAAATATGTAATTAGGCACCGAAACTGAAATTAGCTAAATGCGCGAGGTATGGCTAATTAGCAAAAAGTTCATCAACCCCTATCTCACTAAGTAGTGGGCCGAAACCAAAAATGTTTCAGTTCTGGTCCTTTCATATTGTGGCAAACCAAATTCCAAAATTTGAAAAAAATCCACGAGATTGAGGAAATTTGGTTTATTTGACATGGAATTGCCCAATTTAAGCAAAATTTGTAATTGGCAAATTGTAATTTATACTGGTAAATATGGCTAAAACCATACTAGGGAGAACAATGCCAGCCATCGATAAGCTCTACAAGTCAGGGGCGGCGGAACGTTTTTGAATTAGGGGGGACGAAGTTAAATTTTTAAAATTTGATAAGCAAAAAAAAAAGGGGGCTTGCCTATATTGCCTCTAATTTCGTGCTTTCCTGGTCCCTAAAGGTGGTTTTCACACCCACAATATTCATATTTTGCAATAGTTTTGGAGTTGTGAAATGTGAATTTTCTTGTTGGAGTCCCATTTCAGTGGGGGACGATCCCCGAGTTGTCACTGGGGGGGGGGGGGGACGCGTCCCCCAATCCCCCTCTTCCGCCGCCCATGCTACAAGTGGTATAGAACTATTAACACCTCATACCTTGGACAGTGGAAGGACAGTGGAATAACAAATAGCCTACCAATGAAACAAACAATGACACTAATCCACTTAAACACTGAGATAACCTAATGTTAGCTTATGATGAGTTCGGTGGCCTACTATTAGCATGAAATTTTGTTTCTGGAGTTCTCTCTGCAGTTGAGCAAGTTGACAAAAGTTGTGTCATTTACAAGAATTACCAAATAATTCAAATGAAAAATACATTAACTTTGAGAATTACAAATTATATATAATGTTCTGCCCCTGAATTCCTATGGTCTAATTAATTTAGGCATACAGTGTAAAAAAAATAGCATTCACAGGAGTTTTCTACAGACAAAATTACATGTTATATTTTTTGGGGTGGGGAAAATTACATTTTCATCAAATTTTGAGTAGAAGGTAATTAATGAAAACTCCAGTCTTGGCTAGTACAAGCCTAGTGTACTGTACTACTATATACATAAAACATTTAATTCTCATAGACAAAGAACACCAAATACAGGGATGTAATTATGTTGGGCAGAGGTGGGCGTGTCCACCCACCCTAAAAATTGTCCACCCACCCTCAATCTTATTTTAAGGCCTTCCACCCAGCCTACAAATTCAACCTGCCACCCACCCCAAGCCACTGGAAAATGTAAAAATACTGTTTTTAATCATATTCCCACCCACCCTTATACTGTTGCTGCCCATCCTTAGAGTTTTCAAGCTAAATCCCTGAAAATATACTTTTAGTTGCTTTAAACAACATTAATAAATTAATATTATAATAACAATTGAAACAAAAGAAATATCACAAACTTTTGATCACTGTACTTAATAAAGTCATAAAAAGTAATGTTAATGAAACATTCAAAGTTAAAATTTCAGAAATAAAGAGCCACCATGAAATGGTGATTTACAATATTACCTAACTTCATTTCCACTACATCATTTCCAAGGCAGATAAACTGCTCCAATTCACTTTTTAAGGAATTCATCTGAAAAACAAGTTTATATTGTATTTATTTGGCCTGTATGGTATTACGGCATTAAAAAAAGAGCATATTAAAAATAATAAATACGGATTGAATTTACCAATTTTTTATGTCTCACGCATAAATTAATTGACCTCATGCATTAACAGAATCCTCACTCATAAACATTCATTTCAATACTTCAATAGTTTTTCTCACGCATGACACAATATAGAGCAAAATACGGTAAAACCTCCCCCAATACAGCGAAAATTTAGGCAGAAATGGCCCAAAAATGGCCAGATTTTTTTTTTTGCTTGTCAGATCGAAATGGGAAAAAGTTGGCAGGTATATCAGTGGTGCTGGTGAGGGAGAGGTAGGATGGCTGGCTCTGTAGTGGGTGGCGAAGCGTGGTTGTATTTTTAGATACACCTCATTAAAAAAAACTTTTAAAAAATGTGTCCATAAATTTGTAAGCAAATTATTATCGATTTATTGTTGTAACTCAACTAGAATATAAGGGCGGGTTCCTGGGGTGGTATGGTGGTGGATGGAAAGATAGCAAGTTTGTGAAGTAATGTTTAGACTGCCTAGTAGTAGGCTTTGGGAAAAAGACAGTAGGCCTTGTGAGAAAAATTATTGTGTAAATATTTTTTTTAATGTTAACCACACTTCAGTTCCACACTTTATTTTTTTATGAATGTCTATCCAAGGTTTGAAATTAAACATTTAAAAAATCATAATTATAAGTAATGAAAAAAATGGCAGATTTTAATAATTTTTGGGTTAATAAATTTCTCCTTTTTTTTCTACATTTTTTGTGTATGCCACCTCCTGACTCACTGTTAAATTTGAATTTCCCTGTCAGGTACCTTTTTGGGGCCTAAAAACTTGTCTTATAAGCCTAGCCCTTAGACTAGGGTTTTATAAAGCATTCCAATAATTATAAGTTTTAGGCCTAATACTAATTTTCAAAATTGGGACGAATCGACTAATGTGTGCAAGAACTGAGAAAACGACACAAGAGCCCCGAGTATTTTTAATTTCAGTAGTACTTGTAGCCTAGGCCTAGCACTCTATTACAGTAATTTACAATGTATGCATATCGTAATTAAATTTATTCTGACGTTTATCAATATCATTTAAACATTTTTAGCTAAAACTTACATTTGGTTGTCCTTTATTCAAAGAGAAAAAAGATCATTTTAAGATAAATCAAATGTAAACACTGAGGGCGAAAAGGGTGTTCGCGCGTTTTCATAAATTGGCCTCTGTGACAACTTAATTTATGAAAATGGCACCTAGAACGGGTACTTGGGTCCGACGAATTACCCCACCGGACCACACCGAACCACACCGGAGCACACCGAAGCACACCGGAGCACACCGA
>JAOTQE010095947.1:0-14284 GCA_025631205.1 Nesometra sesokonis
AATATTGAATGGTGATAACGAGGTCTCTTTGGATACCGGACATTTGGGTGATATGTTTTATTGCTATGTAATGACGAATATGTTTCGATACAATATCAATAATGGTTACGAATAATATATATATATCTACTTTATGCCTTCAAGATGTTATTATTATCGTCGTGTCATGCCATCAATATCATAAATATCATTATAATATTTTATTATTATTATTATTAACATCCATCTACTTTGGTAAACAGGCCCTACCTCTTATTCCTGTTATCTATGATACTCTTATCCCCTCTGTAGAACACATCAAATACCTCGGCATCCTTATTTCCAACGACCAAAAATGGTACACAAAAATTATTAAAAAAAGTGTCGATTCTAAAATTTCGTAAGTACTCTCTTAGTCTTCAATGTTTAGTTCATCTTTACAAATCTTACATCAAGCCCAATCTTAAATATTCTTGCTCAATATATGGCCTTCTGCCTAAATGTGAAATTTACTACTTTAGACGTATTGAAATTCTTTTTGACAAAAAACTTGACTCTTCTGCCTCGTCTTCTAATTATCACTCGATTTTCACTCGTTTTAAGATCATTAATTTTGAATCTAGACAAAAATTCTTTTTGCTCTCCACTATTTCCAAAATGGCCCGTACCATTGTCCACCCTCTGCACTCCAGTGTCCCCAACGTCGCGCCTGTTCTTCTGTCCTTCGTGGCCATCTCAGTTTGACCTTTCTTCCTATCCCTGTTCGCACTACCCGTTTTAAATCCTCCTTTTTACCCTATGCCCTTCAACTATCTTATGACCTTGCTCTTGACCCTTCTAAAAGTTACGTTAAAGACATAAAATTTGCTCTCTTTAATCATTAACACCCCCAACCCCGCCTTCAAATTTACAATTACACTGTATATATTTATTGTTATGCATTGTCATTCCTGATGATGACTTAATAAAAGTCGAAACGTTGAGAAAACATGGCCTCACTTTCATTATTTGGAGTAACTGTTATTCTATGTTGTCTTGTGTACTGTTGTAATTTTAAGCGGATAATAGCCCATAGCTCGCTTCAGTAGCAATACAAATCTTGAATCTTGAATCACATTATCATGTAATCGTAATTATATTCATTGTTAATAGTGAGCTTTCGCAACTTCACGAAATACGAAAACAAAACGGATACGTCATAAATTCTTGTAACGCTTGAATTGAACACCTTGAATATCTGTCACATGTGGTGAATATTTTAGGACGATCATGAACGATTCATAGGTAGAAAATTTGATATATTTTTGAACACATTTAGTACAAATGGAAGTGTGACGTATCCTTTTTCGTTTTCGTATTTCGTAACTTTGCGAAACCTCACTATTATAAATATCATTTCGTCATTATATCATTCAGTATTATCATATCATTCACACCATCATCATGTTCTATATCATTATTGTATTTCACCATCATAATTATCAACGTCATCGTATATATCATTGTCATGATGATTATCACCGTCATCTTAATCATCATCATCATCATCATCGTCATGGTCGTCGTCGTCGTCATCGTCAAATCTACGATCATCATAATCGTTATAATTACTTGTTACAATGATTATGTATCATCATTGTCAATTATTGACACGAACTTCACATAATAAATTTCTAACATCCGCGTATGATGTGCGATATTCGCTTTGTAACTTACTAGTCAAATTACCCGTTCCGTAAACTTGACCTAATTGACCCCGTTCTCGTAACCTTGACCTTTACCCGTCCCGTAACCTTGAAATTTTACCTCGTTCCCGTAACCTTGACATTTTTCCCCGTTCCCGTAACCTTGACCTTTGACTCCATGACCTATCATTGGTAATTCTGGTCTGGACCTACATGGTTCCACCAAGTTTTGCTAAGATGGGACCAAGGAGTAGTGAAAACAGTTATTTGACCTTTGATCCATGTGACATTAACCTTTCCAAAAATGAACCCCTAAAGCTAAATTTTGCAGTGAACTTGCATTCACCCACGAAGTTTGATGAAGGTCGGACCAAGGACCTCGGAGGTGAAGTGGAACAAACAGAGAGACAGAGAAACATTGCTCAAATTGTATTATGAATAGTCAAATTACCCGTCCCGTAACCTTGACATTTTACCCCGTTCCCGTAACCTTGTCCTTTACCCGTCCCGTTTCCGTAACAATTTACCCGTAACCTTGACATTCGACCTAGTGGCCCCCTAACCTTGACCGTTGATCCCGTGACCCATAATTGGCCATCCTGGTCTCAACCTAAATGTTTCCACCAAGTTTGGCCAAAATCGAACCAAGCAGTGGAGAAAAACAGTTATCTAACCTTTGGCCCCCGGTGACCGTGACCTTTGACCCAGGGATTCATCATCTGCGATTCTGGTCTGACCCTACATGCTTCCACTAAGTTTTACCAAGACTCAGATTAGTATGCAAATTTTGAATTATTAAATTATGTAATTTTGTATATTACATTTATGTTCAAAATTAACAATAATAGATAATATATAATATTTATGGTATAGTTTACATTTAGAACCCAAATGCCCCCCATAAGGTTTGGTATTTGGTATCTTATAAAATAAATTCCATGTGCATTAATAAGGCATAAATAATCTTTATACTGGACAGTTTTTTTGTAGCTGTTGGTTCATCGCAATGTTTATTTTTATATTTTAATATGCCCATATTGTGTGTTATTATAGTTGTTTTATTCGTATAGGCTACTTTTGGAACACCTTTATTCATTTTACAATTTTCTGGATAATTGTATGTTTATAGGAAAAACAAATTGGAACTATGAAAATAATTTTTTAAAACCACCACCCGGATTTTTTAGATATTGGGTCGGTCGGGCTTGGAAAACACAAAGATGTATAAAACTAACTAAAATATTTTTAAAAAAATAAAAAGTACAAAAAATTGTAGAATCAATGAAAACCACTAAGTAGTGGATTTCGCTATAGTGTAGTAAAAACTTGTCGGTGGCGAAAACACGTCGCATGGAAGGAAGAATCATCAAGAGCATTACATTCAATACATTAATACAATTCTGTTTATTTATTATTTATTGTAATTATTTTAATAGTCTACCAACCGTTAATTCATCGATATGTTTGGTCCCCGACTTCTACGAAATCTCATAGGTATGAATCGTCTCAGAGTTGAATAAGTAGTTGTTATTGTGAACTGTACAACGGTTACAACAGCTCTCCCAGGTCCATGAGGTCATGGAGTGGCAGATCTTTGCGGCTCCCCGTTTGTGGAAAAGATTATCTCTTGACATAAGATCGGGTTCATCGACTGCTTTGTTCAAACGAGCTCTGAAGGCACATCTGTTTCTTGATGCTCAAGAAAATTAATTTATATTGAATTAATTTAATTTTTTGGTTCTTTAATTTGTTTAGTTAGATGCCCACAAAACTGAGAACACCTGTAAGTTATGTACTAGCCAGTCTTTGCACCTTAAATTTCTGGTAAACGGAAGCAGTGACGTAGGTTTTGGTCATTTTTCTGGTAGCCTTAGATTTAAAGGATACGCTTTTTCATGGTTTTCACTAGCGCCTTGAGCACTTTCGTGGATATTTGCGCTCAATAAATATTATTATTATTATTATTATTATCATCATCATCATCATCATCTTCATCTTCATCTTCATCTTCATCATCATCATCATTATCATCATTATCATTATCATCATCATTATCATTATCATTTCATTGTTGATGTTCCATGCGAGCAATAATATTAATTTTTACTTCTTTATCGTTGTACGCGCGCCTTTTGCGTCTCTTCACGAGTTTTCTGCACGCGCACATAACAGTTAGTGTATAAGTTATTGATTCATTCGTTAAACTATATGCCTACTTAAATCATAAACTAATTATTCAATAATTTTTCTTGAATGTAATTTATTCGTTAATTTTATACTACTTAAAAAAACAATATAACATAGGCCTATAATTAGTTTTGAATTTAATTTTTCATTAATTTCAAACTTATTCTTATGATAATTTTTTTAATGTAATTTATTTGTCAATTTGAAAGTTCTTAAAACATAAAATAATATAATTATTTTGAAAATAATTTATTCGTTAATTTTAAACTACTTAAAACAAAAAATAATATAATTATTGTTGTTGAAAAATATTCGTTAATTTTACGCTACTACTTAAAACATATTTCTTTTGAATGTTATTTACTCGTTTACTTAAAACGAGTAAATAGAACAAACATTTTTAATTTAATTGTAAAGTAGGCATGCTGAAAACATAAAATAATATAATAATTATTTGTTAATGTAATTTATTCGTTAATTTTAAACTATTTAATACATAAAATAATATAATTATTTGTTACTGTAATTTATTCGTTAATCTTTAAACTACTTAAAATATAAAATAATTATTTTGAAAATAATTCATTCGTTAATTTATTATTCGTTAATTGTTATTTGTCATTATCATTATCATCATTATCATTTGTCGACCATAATTTATTTTTTTAATTTTCATTTAATTCCATATTTTGTCCACATGGGAAAATAGATTGAGTATATTCACGATACATAATAATATTTGCATTATTTCAAACAAAATTCAATACTAATTAATGTTTTACTTAAATTTATTCGTTGATTTTAAACTGTTTAAAATAAAATATAGGTTTATTTTACGTATACCTGAATAATGTTGTTATTTAACTGAATTTAGTCGATTAAATAATAACAAAGGTTTATTTTTACAAGTCTCATTCAATATATGTAATGATGCTTAAGGTCTCCTTCGATGCATAACAAATTATATGCAAATCAATCCTCGGAAAATTCCAAACGTAGTTGAATTTTGTTTCGTAAATTATTTTTCCAAAAAAAAAATAATATTTTAATATTTTAAAAACTGATAATTTTATTTTATTTCAATTTAAATGTGTTTTATACATTTTACTTAATGATTTTAACTGATGGCCTATAGTAATATTTATATCATAATGAATCCATTTATCATTGTGTTTAATTCATTTTAAATAGCATTCATTACTTTTTAACCTATTAAAGATTTAAACGAAATTTTATGTTTTGTAATATAATAACTACTTATGACGTAAAATCAATTTAATAATTTTCGTATCATAGTATCCAGGCATTTTTTATTCAGAATAATAAATTTTAAGTTGGAATGTTAGGCCTATTGTACGTTATATTTTGTATGAACTCAGTTTTAAACCTTTTATTATTCACATATACTGTTCATATTTTTTTTAATTTAAATTTTATTTTATATTTTATAATAAGCATGTTGATAATTTATAGTAGGCCTAAATGTGGTAATGATATTTGTTTAATTAAATGTTTAAATAACACAGCAGCCGATGTTATTTTCATAGCCTAAGCTTTTAACGAATTTTTCTGTTTTTGAATTTTTATCACTACGGATTTTATCACAAATCAACGTAATAAGCATATTTAACATTTTTGGAATCTTAGTAGACATATATAACAATGTATGCATATAAAAGAACTTACAAAATATAATATTACTGAACTTTATTTTCAATATCAATTTCCAAAAAAGGGCAGATTTAAGGATTTTTTTTTTTCCTTTTTTAAATTATCATTACTACTGTCATAGTAACAGATGTATATTTTTATTTATTTTTTTTAAACATGGACGGACTTACAGAACAAAATGTTGCACGTCTGAATTTTACTTGTAAACTTATACACAAATGTAATAATTTATAAATGTTTAGGCCTACATACAATTTCTGATTAATGAACTTAATCAATGGAGATGCAGATGTAAACAAAGGGATTAGGTAGTTCAAATGACATATTTAATGATTTCGTTTATTAAATTCTATTTTTTTTTAGAATACCGTATATCATCAGGTAATGTTTCTATACCTTTAAACGTATGTTTAGAAATTATTAAATAATATATGTATTTCTAAATGTTTACGTACAAATTCTATTAAATAAATTTAATCGATGGAGATGCAGATGGTGAAGTAAATGGTATTAATATAAACGTTTAGTTTCACAGTTGAAATATAAAATTCAATATATGAGACTAAAGATCTGTTTTGATGCATAAAAATGTATGCAAATTATTCTTTTGAAAATTCCAAGTATAATAGAATTTCGCTAACAATTTGTTTTGCTAAAACGTTTTATATATTTCTAACTCTGATAATAATTTGTGTTTAAATAGAATGTTATATCAATATCTTTTCTAATGTATTACCGTATATATGGTATGCGATATTCATTTCGTTTTTAAAAAATAGAATATTGTTTTTATTACAATAGTCTATATCGATCTTTAAGGATTTTTTCTGTTTTTTTTTAATATTATCAATATTGTTTTTTTTTTTTAATAATAACCAGGTAATAATTAATAATTTCATTTGATACTTTTCGAATCATACAGTACTATTACAGATTCTGGAAAGTAATTTTTAAGAAGACACGTGCAATAAATCAATAGAAGATCCGATAATTTTAAACGTAGTTTTACTTGAGAAGGTGAAGGGTGGCTGGGAAGCTAGAGCTTCTCGCGCGAGCAACCCCTGGCAAACTGCAGGATGGCGTACGGTAGCTATCCCCCCGTCTACTGCAACACATCTTTCAGGTTCTAGAAAGATAATTTTTACCTTTAAAATTTTAACTGAATTTCGTTCAATAATTATTATATCACTATATTCATACAACTGATAAACATGTTATTTGAGCGTACAATATCATGGTGTTTTTTCATCACCGCACTCGCATAGCAAATCGAGAAAAACAGTTTCTTCCGTCCCAGGTCTCATTTGCATGTTTGCTTATTAACATACGTTGACTTTGATGTCTTTCTGTTAATCAATTAGATAGGTGGTCGGTCCAGTTTGTCTGTCTTTTTTTTTTTTTGGTCAGTAAAATGCTAATTTTCTATTGAGACAGTTTTTTGAGTTGTCTGTCTGTCATCCTTTGGCTGACCAGTCTATTACATTTAACGTCCATTTATCTTTTTTCTAATTCTGTAACATGACCATTTTATACAATTTGTTTCGAAGCCATCAATTTCCTTTTCCGCATACTCTCAGGTGACACATGCGAAAGGTGGAAGGTGGAAAGAGATCAAGTTCTCTGAAATTCATTTCTAATTTGAAATTTACTTCTTATACGTTAATAACACCACAAAAAATACAAACTGTTATACGCGCGTGAACAAATGCGCGCGTATAGATACACTTTTGGCGTCCCTATTTGTTAATCTGAGCGCGTGCGCTTTGCGTCTGTTCATGTGAATTTATTTACGAGCGCAGTTTGAAACTCTTTTTTGGTGCTACTGATGAAATGTAGGCATACTTCTACATTTGTAAATAAACATCAAATGTATTAAAATAAAGAAATACCATTCATAAATAATGATACCAATCAAATTTAGGTATACTTACACATTTTGTAAATAAATATCTAATGTGTTTTAAATTAAGAAATACCATTCACAATTAATTTTACCAATCAGGTTTATTACATTTTTAACGAATTTCCAATTAGTCCTTCAAAACTAATTAATATTTATTTTACAGCATCACTAATTGACATGCCTATTATTTTTTTTTTGTTTTATCTAAGTAAAGTGCTAAATTATAAGGACGGTATAATGCAATCTTCAAAATAATTTTATCTGGATGTGCATAATATAATTAAAATACATTTTCTTTTTAGTTGATCAAAAAATCAAAGAAATAAGTACGAAGGCATTTATAATTTCGCAAACGATCGGCTTGCTTTCTTAAACAGACTGGTGTTGCCAATTTCAGTGTGTTCTGACGTAACCTCGTTAATTCCTGTCATAGGCCTATTAGTGTACCATTTTCTAAAATACTCAGTATAGAATTTAATAGTGTTTAATTAATATTATTTTTTTTATTTTTGAAATTAACTAGACATGTTTGTTTTTTACTTATTTCTATATTTTTAGATCAACTCTGTGATTAAATAAGTCAAACTTATTAAAAAAGGTCTATATTTTGCAATTTTATATTTAATTTATAATTATTTTTTGTTATTTTAATGGGACAAATCCATTTTCAGTGTATTTATATTTGTCAAATATTTTTAGATCAACTATGAGATTAAATAGGCTAAACTGATAAAAATAACTGTTTTAATGCTCAATTTTAAAGTAACATTTTTAATCTTGATTAAATCATTTAAACATGAAAACAAAGTTAAATTACATTCTAATTTCATAAAATTCACTTAAATGTATTCATTACGATTTCGCATCATGATACAATATATGGTCAAAATGGGACTACACACATTTCTGTCTAAATTTTGGAATGTTATATTTAATTTAGAATTATTTTCTCGTATTTTAATGTGGCAAAACAATTTTAATATATTTATATTTATCGAAATAAAATTTGCTAATGACTTACACAGGAGAGCAAAATGTAAGTATGTAAAAATATAATGCATACTCAAAGTACTGAAATACACGCCATCGTGTTGGGATTCAATATTTCAACATTAACTATGTCATCATTCATAACTATGACCATTGTTTAATTCTTTATAGTTTATTTTATTTGTTTCATCTGATCTAAATTTCATTGATTAAATCTCAAGAAAAATTAATGTTGTAATGTTTTGTACTTGTTACAGTTTTCAGTTAAGTATCTTTCCGGCGTGTTAGTTCATCCAAATTTAATTTCGTAGATACTATCTGTTGATACTATTTGTTGATACTATTTGTTTGACTTTATTCATACCATTCAGAATTTGTGGGCAGTTGTAGTTAGTTGATGGTTAAACGTCGACATAATTTTAGTAAGAATTGGTGGTTGGTTAATATATTAATTCATTCATTGGTTCATTCGTAGTCAGCCTAAATAAGAAAAAAATGGACAAGTTAGTAACACTAAGTACTTTCATTAATGGTACAATATAATATAAATAAAATATAAATAAAGGAGACATGGAATTCCTTGTTGGTAGGCTAACTTAAGCAATCTGCAAGCTAGTTCAACCTGGTTAGCTGTAATTGGCTTTCGTCAGAGCAGGTCAGGCAGATAAATGTTTGGCTCAATATTACTTGGGTTATGTATATATAGAGATTAGTGTTTAAATAACTGCATATATGTTTCTATTAATCTTAAATAAAATTGGAATTAGCTAATTCCAGTTTATTCCAATTCGGAATAAACGCGTTATCACTCAAAATAATAAATTTTCGGCTCTTTATTTATTCAAAAATAGCAAATGAAAATAAAATTATTACGTCTTTACATGTATATTTTTTATTGTTTTAGTTACACTTGTACACATCGGTTAATACAAAAATTACAGTTAATAATAATATGGATTGTAAAATACTGTTTGACTAAAATTTCAACAGCAGAACTCGCAAATTGCAATATGGTAACGCTGATAAAGTTGCTGCTGCCGTTGTCTTTTTTATTTTATATTTAGTTGCCAAGTATTGGGCAGAGTATACATCATGACAAACTTTTGTTTTTGTTTTGATCAATGTTAGAAGAGCACATCATTTCGACAATTAATGATATTCGGATGAAAAGCCCGGAAACTGGCTTTTGTGTCCTTGGTGACTTTAATCGTATCTGCTATTCTTCGCGGGGATGATTTGAAACAAATCTTTAAGTTTCCCACTCGAATCCATGCAATACTTGATTTTCTTCTTTTGATGCTCAATTTGGTACAGCTGTACCATTGGCACCACTAGGTTTAAGTGATCATGTTTGTGTTGCATGGACACCTAAAGCTACATGTTAAGAATAAGAACATTATTACAACCAAGCTCGTTCGTCCCTTTTATAAAACAAGGATCAGGCAATATGGTAATCGGAGAACAAAACGTGGAATGCTGTTACCAATTGTACATCTATCCAGGAGAAGACAGACTCGTTTTACTCAGTGTTCGATAAAGCAATCGACGAGGTCTGTCAGAAAAAAAGTGCTTTAGAATCCATAACTCGGACAAACCGTGGATCACTCAATATGTGAAAACTATAATTGTTAAGAGACAGAATACGTTTGCCAAAGGTATTATTTCTGACTGGGAGAAGTTTAGAAATTGCAAAAAGGAGAGGTCGAAAAATCTAAAGTGAAGTATCACCTGAATAGAGTTAGGGGGTCTCCAAAGGTCTAACCCCATAGGCTCAGATAAATTAAAGTTATTGCAAATACCAGTAAACATAATATTAACATTGATAATGAGGGAGTATCTTGTTCCGATCATTACTTAAATGTATTCCAAGTTTTTTTTTGTGATTCTTTCAAACTTACGTTTTTGGCATTTTAATAATTCATTATTTATTAGGCGAACTTCACATCAATACTAGAGCTGTGTGTGAGAAAATAAAGCATTAAAATATCCAGTGAATTTTGGGGTTTTTTCCAAACCAAGTTCAAAATTATTTATTTGCAATGTAACGCATATGTATACAAAGGCGGAAGCTAAATAAATTTAACGAAAATCGGTTAACTTTAAGCTATAGCCCTATATAAATATAACAATAATTAAGCATAACTTCCATGACAAAAAGTAAGTACATAAATTGAACAGAAAAATAAAATTAAAAAGTACATGAATATAAAATATCAATGTTATAAAGAAACAGATAAAATGGTTAGAATATCAAAAACGTGCAAATGTACCGTAATTGAAAGGTGATTATTTTTGTCTTCCTGATGTTGTACCCTATAAAATACATTATACACCCAAAAAGGTATAAGTCTATATTATAAGTGTAGACATTTAGTAAAATATTTTTATATTCTGTTTCCTCCTTATCATTTAAAAAAAAGTAATTATACAAGGTAAATCGAGATCCACATTTTTTTTCCTGAATGCTAACAATCCGGAAAATATAAAAGTTCAATGGTAAAGGATAAAGCAGCGTACTGAACGCCCATCAAAAATTTGGTCTCCACATTTTGTTTCAAATCTGGTTTGATGTGTATTTTACGCTAAAATTGAAAAGGCCGATAGCTTTTGTTTCGTTATTTGTCATTTAAAAACAAAACAATACCTATATACACTAAGGTGTTTCCTCTTTTAAAACATTAACACGATATAAATAATTGCATATTCAATATACCTTGTATAGTATAAGACTAGTTTTGCGGATTGTTTGGCCCTTTTGATCGACTATATTCTTTCGAAACATACTGCCTTAGTATTTCCTCAGTTTTCTTCTGTTTATCATCATTCTTTATATTTTCTTGCTTCATTTCTTTCTTTTTGCCTGTATCCGACATTGTATATTTAGCCTTCGTACCGTAGATATCGACGTGCACTTGTACAATTATAGGTGTGTGTTATCTAATGTGTTTTTGTTTTAATTTCCTTATTTATATGAAATACAATTCAAAAAATTATCCATCATGTCAAAGTATAGATTTTGTGGTCGATGGCACATCTAAATATAGTAAATAAATCGTTGATCTGAAATGCTTTTACAGAATGTTTTCTGTTATACTGAAACCACACCTTTATTCAATTATTTGACAGCAGAAAAATATTCATTATATGCATTCGATGTCTTTACGGTTGTTTTCTAGATTACATTTTCACCAATTTAATAATTCTACATTTAATTAGCGTACTTTCAATACCAGATCAGTACTTACAAGAGCAGTACATACAAATGTATAATAAATAAAATACAAAATTAAAATATCGAATCAACATCATAAAAAACTTGTAAAGATTCATCAGTAGCGGAACCCGGGGTTTCAGTGACTACCGTGGAAACTCCCAAAAGTGTTGAGAACCGTTCATAACCAGGCATAAAGACATATAAAGATGGGCGAAAGCTCCTATTTTTGTCCAATTTGGACCGCCGAATAATGGGCATGTAGTTTTTTTTTAATAAAAGACAAAAAAAGAGAAACATTAAGGATCCCGAAAAATAAGCATTTGATGGTAATGAATAGAATCACGTATATTACGGGCATCGAATAATGTTCTCAATGTTTTTTTTCCTAATCTGCTATGATAACTGTTTTTATCCAGATTGTAGACAATGCTACATTTATTTTCAAAACTGAACTGACGGTCCCATATTAAACAGGTTTCAGTTGAACAAACATCATCATCAATGTAGAAGATCTTAAATTTCGAGCATTTTATTTTTAAAGTGGCTGTGCTTCCACTGCAGTCAGTGCCTGCTGGTCCATAATCAAAAAACAATGTACTGATGATGATAGTGGTGGTGGTGGTGGTGGTGGTGGTATTTCACTGAAATATATTTGGTCGGGGACCGTAAGGCCAGTTTGAAAAATAGGTCTAATTGTAACATTGGCTAAATGCACAGTTGTGCTTGTGCTTCAATTTATTATTTGGTTGCGTTTGAAACCTTCTTTTGGAAATACAAATAACTGCATTTTTAATATAGGCCTACCTGGTATATGGTACAGCAATATAGGGCTAGTTCGTCGGATTGTTTGGTCCTCTCACTTGAGTATAATAAGAGGGAGTGTACTTTCCTAAAACCCTACTACCGTTCTGACAATTTTGCTGTGCTTGATTACCATTTTGAGCAACATCAGCATTGTTATCCTCTTGTCCTTGTTCCTCTGACTGGTCTAAATTACCGTCTTGTTCGCCTTCACCCGACATTGTATAAATGAGTTCTTTACCTGGTGCTGATGTATTCTTACAGTAGGTTTAATGTTAGGCTATGTTTTTTATTTGTAAATTTATATAAACTACAATTAATCAGCGATCCAATCCTAGCATAGTATGTTATCAAAGTAGATTTGGTAGTTGATAAGACACCAAATAATACCAATTACATATTGATCGAAATGTATAGTTTATCCTAAAGGTTACTGGTAAAAATCTTTGCTTGTAAGTTTACCCGACGCTTATAATTATCGGTTTAGAAAATTCAAAACAATTCTACCCAAATCCTATGTTTCCAAATATCGTCCATTCAGAATCAACGAGTATTTTCTTCACATAGAACGAGAACTACATTATACGTTCTAAATTAAGTTTAATTATGAGATTTTGGAAATAATTATTTAGAGCCGCCATAGAAAAGCAGGTTCAGCGAGGATTGAACTTGGAACCTGGGAATCGCAAGGTCAACCTGTCAATCACCAAGCTGAAGTACCACTCAAATTTTCCGTTCCTTACCCACATATCTATTACACAGTATCTCCCTATTTGGGTTAAAAATGAATTCAAGTTGTGATTAGATTGAACTTAGTTTGAGTAGTCAGGTGTCTAATTGATTTGCTTTGTCCTGACAATAATATTTTTATTTATAGAATAAATGATATCTTGAAACTATAAACAAATTTTTGCCAGGGCAAATCCAGGATTATGTGAAAAGGATGATTTTCGAAATTGAGATGATGTTTTTGAAATTGAAGTGGTGTTTTCAAAATTGATATGACAGGGCCGTAGCCAACATAAGGCAGACGAGGCGGTCGCCTCTTCTGAAATTTTCAATCCAACATCCGCCCCTAATACCCATTTCTTGACCGGGAACCACGCGCCCTAAGTCACCATCCTCGCATACGTCTGATTTTTAATTCTGGCTACCCCTGTTAGACTAGGTAAATTTGCAAAAAAATGTGCTTATTTAAGGTACTGGAAGAAAATCATGTTCATTTTGGGCATACAAGCTTTTTGGGAGTTTTGAAGGGTGCTGAATTCAAATCTGCTGTATAGCAAGCTAAAAAATACACGGAAAGCCTCCAAATCCAAGATGGCCGCCAAAATGGCTACCAAATTCTGGTATTAGTCATAAATTCCCCAACATTTCGTATAGAACAGCAATTTTGAGTCTGTAATATCATTAGATGGGTCAAGAATTATAATAGAACAATAAAAAATCCAATTCAGAAATCCAAGATGGCCACCAAAATTGAAAATTTGGCATAAATTCACAATATTTCACACAAATCGAAGATTTTTCAAATCTATGCAACCATTTTAAGAGCTGAGACCTACAGTACAGCCATAAACATTCCAATTAAGTAAATGGCTGCAGATATCCAACGTGGCTGCCAAAATGGCCGCCAAATTTGAATATTTGTTATAAGTCACAGAATGTATCATATACCCCTATGAGCCTGTAGAAACAAATTAATTTTTGTTCATTTATTTGACTTCAATGTGATAATACAGTTTGTGATTGAATGGACTACTCGATAATTAAAATGAATTTCCCGTTTAACAATACATACTCCGGCTGAAAAAGGGTGCTCTGCCCGCCCCCCCCCCCCCCCCCCCCCCCCGC
>JAOTQE010095958.1:0-14283 GCA_025631205.1 Nesometra sesokonis
CTCCTAAATACGATCACTCAGTCTTTTGCAGAAATTATTTCTAATAATTTTCGGAATAATTTATGTATTTCATACAATTTACAATTAAATATAAGAGATAAAGGAAATATTTATATCGATATTAATCTTAATCCTGTCAACGAGAGAACTTTTAAATGACATGTTATTCTTTAGTTTCTTGGTAATGTTTAGGCATCCCACTAGTTTGTTGCTCTGGCGGTTATCTGTCGCTCCATTTTTGCTAAGTATTTCCATTAATGCTATTTTATAACTACCCGTCTAATTAATTGATTGATTGCTTAATTATTAAATTACTAACCAACCAACCGATTAATTAATGATTATCCGAAAATTATGAGAGCGCCGATTAATGGTTTTTTGGTGATACACGGGCCATAATTTGTTTATAATCGCGAAGAGGGATTGGATCCACGCTCTTTTATAATTTCAGGATACAGGTCAAGCATATTACCCACACGGCCAAGTGATCCTCGACAATACATGTTTTATAAGCAAATAACGAACAGTCGAAAACTTCTGAGACTCGAACCTCTGTGTGAATGAAATTGCACGTTCCAAGCCAAAGGTCTTACCCACTCAGCCAACTAACCCTCGGCAACAGAACAGTTTTAGAAGGAAGCAACAGACAGACAGAAAGTTGATTAAAAAATAAAAAAGATCGATAAAAACACAAACGGAATTTAATTGAACAAATTAACAGGCGCAGATCCATGGGGAAGGGTAATCCAACCGGCCTACACGCCCTTTTGACTGGGACGAATTATTTGAACTTAAATTATCTGCGAAAATTGCCACTCGGATACCCAGGAAACGCATTTTGTTTGAAAATTGGCAAGGAGAGGACACTAGACCTGTAGAAACACCACTAAGTTTGGCTATTGATGCTACTATAAATGTCGAAATTTTTTATTCAAATGCACCTGCGTGTACTGTATTATTTGCATTATATTTCCGCGTGTCATGCCATCTAGTTTCTATCTGCAAAATGAACGCCTGTTTTGTCCACAGTTGGTCATTTTATCTTGTGCATCTTGTTTGCAATGTTCATAGTTTGTTTAAAAAAAATACAATATATTGCATAGTGAAGTACAGTGCTTACATGGGATGCCACTGCCATTGTACATACATGTCTTTCACAAATGAAGATGTCAAGCCATTAGTTTTTATATGGGAAATAAAAGCCTGTTACAGTTTTTGTCTAAAGTTGACAGTTGCCTATTCTTATCTTGTTAATAGTTGTCACTGGGTGCAATGTTCAGAATTGCTCATTGTAAAACTTAATGTTATGTTCTATAGTCAAGTGCATTAGCTATATGGGATATATTTACAAACAAATAAAACCAGGACTATTATATAATAATACCCACACAATTATTATAATTCATCAAAATCATTTTATTTTTCACAACAAAAATCTAGATATTCCTTCTGCAACACAACCCATAAACTTGCCACTTTTTTAATTGCTCACTTAAACATTATCACAAAATCGGTTTCTTGTAGAAACCTTGTGTGCTGGTATGCCGACTACCTAGTTAGTTGATGAAACATTTTTTTTTTCTGATTTGTAGGCCAAGCATTAAAATATTATCATACCTTTTGTGATTTTTACAATTCTGAGTGTTCATTTCAAAGTTGTACATATTTTTTATATATGGTTTATTGGTCTCAAGTCAGTAGGTAAATCTAATGGTAGACATAAACAAAGAGATCATGATACATACACGAGTTGTTACAGTGTCAAAAAGACTAATATAATTAAAATGTAACCCTTTGAAGTTGCATTTCATGTACCATGGATGAGATAGTTTACTGCCCCAGCGCACATGGAGCGTATCCTTTCCAGGATAGCCTTTTCGTTTATTGACCAATGCTGCATTTTTATATTATGCAACTTTTTTTTATATATTACCGTAGTAGACAAGTACACATTGCATGCATTCACATGGATGGTACTGGAAAACATTTTTTTTTTGTAGGCAGGAGTAGGTAGGACAGAAATATAACCAGGTACATCATGCAGCATTTCAAAGGGTTAAACAGATATAAAAGACAGTTAATAAATACAAACAATTAACAGACTTCATTATTGTGTGAACCAAGAACTTCAATACCATATCCTTACTTCATTATTATATTTTAGTTATTTTTCTGACCAGCTTAATATGTTTATGGACATGTTAAACAGAAACATTATACGTAACAGACTGTGTACAACATAAATCTCAAATTGATTTATAAAATTATCTCTTCAGCAAAATATAACTTGGTTTATAAATACACTAGTTAGTACAGTATAAAGATAGACAAGTTTGGTGTATTTTAAATTGCACCGTAGCTAGCCTACCTAGCTCATAATAATTCTTCAATAACTACTTCATATCTATAAATCATTATTTGAAGATGTCATGCAATAGACCACTGTGTATAAAATCATACACAATTTTTCATTTTATGAGGAAGATGTATTGTAAATATAAATTTTCTGACTTATTTAATACACAATAGTTAAAAATATTAAGATTCAGTGATCTCCCTAGGCCCTATAAGCATCATAGCATCATGATGCTTGGGACTTTCCCATGATGCCTGATAATTGACCATGATGCTTCATTCATGATACTTAACATGTTATTTTATAGTCTCAAACAGCTATTTGGAGAGTTTTTAGCTCCTGTTAGCCCTAACCATGGGTGACTTATTGTTGACTTAAGATGCTTGTATATGGTACTAGGGAGAACACTAAAGATGTGTTTATAGTCAGTAATACATTAATTATATTTAGCATATGCATAACCAGATCTTTGAATTGGTAATTCCCCTGATGAAGATAAAATTACTATTAATTAACAATATTATCATTTTGTTATGTTCTTTGTTAACCTTCCTTTTTAACTT
Source organism: Nesometra sesokonis (assembly GCA_025631205.1). Taxonomy (NCBI): domain Eukaryota; kingdom Metazoa; phylum Echinodermata; class Crinoidea; order Comatulida; family Antedonidae; genus Nesometra; species Nesometra sesokonis. The sequence goes on from JAOTQE010095958.1 coordinate 2,920, forward strand.
ATTAAAGTGTGAAACTTACCACTAATACTCATTACAATATGCTAATTAATTTTCTTAAGTTTGACAAAATTGTTTTTTTTGTATGTAGTCATCGATTTTTAAAAAATCTGATTAATTTTATTCCCTAGGAACAGAATCCAGTGTTTAAAACTTAGGACGTTTAGTTCCGAAAAAATGGTATATGCAAAAATAAAAACAAATTACAAACATACAAAAAATGCAAATTATATGCAGATTGCCACCTGACACCCATGCCACTGTCGGAGGTGCTACACTAAGGTACAGGACATGGAGGCAGGACACATTACTATGCGGCCATGGTACATTAACATTCTACGACACCGTACTACTTCTCATCTTCTTCCTCTTCAGATTCTTCCTCAGAATCTGGAAAAAAATGTTCATCATTATTTCTCAATCCCAATAAGATGTTTAGTTAAACACTATGCCCCTGGTGGCAGTCAAAATTAAATCAAGGTCAAAGTCACATGATCAAAATGTTGGACCACACAGGAAAGGTCTCGTCATAAGAAACACGCGCCAAATATCAACGCCTTACCTCTGATGATGCAATTACAATGGCGAAGGTTAAAGTTGACAACAGACGGACAGACAACCAGACAGATGGACAATCAATACCTTGTAACTCTCCAATTTGGTGCTATGTATTAGTTTTTGCCAATTTGGGAGAATATTATACTGTTATCCACTTCCGATAGAAACCAAGTATAAGCTCCTGCAGTATTTAGCCATAAAAACAATGCATACTTTGTTTCTATAGTATAAAGTGGACAACAGTATAATACTCTCCCAAATGGACAGAGACTAATCCATAGAAGCAAGTTGGGGAGATACAGAGTATTGCACTAGGCAAATGGTCAACACAAGTGACAAATTCTCAATTGGGAGTCTGAGCAAACACCAACTGTGCCCACTACTCCAATAATGTGGTTAGTCCCAATTTCTTCAGGACAATCAATCAATGTTGCATCAGGCTCATTAAATCAGTTAATCCTCCAACATTAAAGTCAGGGTGATAAATGCTCATCCTTTGCAACTTGCGATCAAAAGTGTTAATTAAAAACATCAATGCATTTTTATCTTTTTAAGAATTTAATTTCCTTATATTTGCTATTTGTTACTTTTCAATTATTTAATTTCAACAAGATTCCAACACTGGAATACGGTAAAAAAATTTCTTTTACGTACACTACAGGACCAAGGGGATGTGCATAAAACACAGGATTCGTAAAATCTAGGTTAGGTCAAATCTAAATGACCTTTGACCTTACATAACCCACAACACAAAACATGTATACTATGATGAGCAGCACCATGTATGTTCTGACCAAGGTTCATATAAAGCGCTTTAATATTTATAAGGGTGCAATATAGATTCTAATCTTGCTATAAAATTTCGTAATAAACTGAAGTTCCAAAATAATAATAAGAGGGCTACCGGCTGGGAAAATTGACCTCATATCAAAATAAGTAAAAACTGGCAGAATTGTCAGAAAATAGGGCAAAACAATTATTTTCTTGTCATATCTAAACAGAGGACTTTTCACATGGGTGAACTGTTCAGTAGATGATTGGGGGGGGGGGGGGCCACCAAAAATTGGACTAAGTGGGCACTGGCAACCCCAAAATGGCACCCTGCATCTCTGTGGGTATACCAATAGTTAGAGGCCCATTCTTTCCAAAGTCCCAAAAAATTAAATAATTCTAAATTTTAAAATATTATGTTCAAATTTATAAATATAATACTGATCTATCTTATCTGTGTCATTTTACTACTTCCAAGTATAAACAAATGTAAAATAAGAAAAGAATTTTATTTTTTGGGTGGATCCTAAAAACAAAAGCGGGTGAATCTGTATTAGCTTTGCTTCTGTGAAGTCTAAATCTAGTAACCAAGGCGAGCCAGGTACGTGTGAGTGTCACATGCAAAAACGACGCTTACTGTGGAGAGATTAGACTGGACGACACATGCGCAGATACGGCCTACGGCCTACTACCTTAGCAACGGGAAATTATCAACAAAATCGTCTAGGTCTAGCCCTACAGAGTTCGGTAACTATTAGTGTTTTTCTACTCGAGAATAAAACTAAAAAAAGTATGCAGTTAAGAAAAACATGTTTATTATTTTACAAATAATAAACAGGTGAATTTTCAAAGAAATTTGATTTTTGTGTGAATTTTGGAAGGAATGCCCCTTTAAAGTTAATGCTCTCTAAACCAAACTATTAACAATGAATTAAAGGGATGGTGCACAGGGTGGTTGGTTTAAAGTTAATGCTCTCTAAACCAAACTATTAACAATGAATTAAAGGGATGGTGCACAGGGTGGTTGGTTTTGAGTGATTTCACTGATTTATTTAAACTGAATTTGTAAATAAGAACTTACCTTCTTCCTCGGCATTTTTCAACCATTCCACCATCTTGGTGGTTTGTTTCAGGAAGATTGATTTGCCCTTTGACAGATGTACCTCATCATACCATTTCAGAATCACCTGTTCTGACAACACATCAACTACAAAACAATTACAGTAATGCCATGATATATGAAATTAAATGTAATCATTTACAATTTTAACCAAAGGCTAAAATAAACATTGCTTAGCGAATCTATACTATGGAGCTATATTTTAATGAAGATGGGGAGGGGGTTAAAGCTGGCTAAAGTCACCATCATGTATGTAACTGTCCTGTTTATATACCTCATTTGATTGCTGAAGGAAATGGGGAAGAAATGGCCTTATATGCATACTAATTTTTTATTAATTCAATCCCTTCTCAGAACTGTTAAAGTCTGATTTTCTGTTTTAAAGCAGTTTTAAGTATGAAAGGAAATAAATGAAATGAATCACATTTGTTGCATCAGGCTCATTAAATCAGTTATACCTCCAACATTCAAGTCAGGTAGTAAATGCTCATCCTTTGCAACTTGCAAACACTTTAATAAAATAAAACGGTTTTTGCTAATGTTAAATACATTTAGAATTCAATGAATTTGACACCTACGTTGATAAAACACCATCAAGATTTTGCTGAATGTCTTCATAAGGTGCATGTTATCGAAACAGTACTCCTGTGCAAAAGAAAAATGATATATTTCTTATGACATTCACCATCTCTACTGTGAGTTTACTAATTATCATCATCTCTCTATAGATTTTAAAGGTACTATTGCAAATAAGAAAGACAAGATAAATTTGCACTTAAAATATTGGTTTAAATTTTAATATTCATTGCTCTTCTTTTATTGCAATCACTGTGCATCCAAAACAGTTTTTCCCTTAAAGGAAGAAATACTTGGAAAAGACTTTTTCCATAGAGTTGACCTTTACCTTGACTTCTAATCTAAAATTTTCTATTGTCAATCCTTGTTTGTGTATATGTTTGCCTTGTGAAGGGATTGCATCCGATCTAATAGGACAAGATCACAACAATGATGATTTCATATTGACAATAACTAGCTATGTGCTTACATAACATTTAAAAAATGAAGAGAGAGTAATGACATGAAATTAACTGTTGCATCAGGCTCATTAAATCAGTTTACCTCCATGGGTTTATTCAGGATTAAATAGTCATCTCATGCAACAAAATTAAACTAAAAATTCTGTGCAATTGGCCAGAATTGTCCTTCAACATATGATATTTTTTAACAAAATGCATAAGAATGAGAACTCTGGAAGCAACATGCTAGGATTTCCATTTAATTTTTTTTCAAAATTAGACTTAGAAAACAAATAACAATTTTTTAGACTTAATGGTAAACCAAGAACATACCTGTATCTTCAGAATCAAACTAATCTCAGACTTTGCTTTAGTCGTAAAGGCTTCAAACAAAGGCGCATATGTCTGTAATTAATTAAAAACATATTTATAGTGTGCGTTCTGTTTTATAAACTTTGAAACAGAAAACTTAATATGGCAACGGCAAGGTTCCAATTTAACCAAGGCCATTTGTATCTGGTGCCCTCCAATTGACCTCAGTGCCTTAAAAAATTACCTCAAGTCCACTTTGGTCTTGGTGCCCTTTATTTTCAGTAATACATAAGGATTTACTTTGTACAAAGTGATCTATGGTGCCCTGTTACCCATTAAAATCCAAAAATATCCTTGCCTTACAAAGCCAAATTTGAGGCCCCAGTCCACATCATGTAAATATGTATATTAATATATCTAAAGTGAAGGTAAAGCATTTGTTTTGATGCACACGGCACGCTTTTGGCAGGCCTGGCAAAATAATAATATGCGACTTATATAGCGCTTATTTCAAAGGCCTCTAAGTGCTTCATAATTATTACCCCGGTCATTGGAATTAACGCCTATGGAATACAATCCATTCCGTAATGTTGCAGCTGTAATCAACACATGTGGCATTTGTACCTCCCAGGTACCCAATTATACTTCTAGGTGGAGAGAGGCAACGTGGATAAACTGTCTTGCCTAGGAACACAAACAGCTGACCAGAGTGAGCCTCGAATCACCACTGCTGCGACAACTGCTTCCAAAATGAATTAACATGAATTGAAGACTGTGTGCTGCAGTATTGATTAAAAAAAGGCTCATATGTGCATCGTGTTCTTTAGACTGTGACAGACAGCATGTTACAGAGCTTCTACTATTCCAATGTTATTACCTTCAAATGTTTAGTGACTTGCTCCGACACCTGGTCATCTTTCTTGCTCCATTCTTGAGCCGACATCACAGTCTTCCAAAGCAGTTTCACCACCTCATGCTCTGGAATTGAGCTTTTAGCCATTGTCTCAGAGATGCTCATTTCAATCTGGAATAGAAAACCCAACAAATTTGAACACACGGAAATCTTTATTAGTTATGTACATCCATCAATGAATTTAGATGGAGATTATGTTTTCAACTTTGTAATTTTGTTGAAGCATTTAAATTTGTAACATGACGGACAAGAATCTTGACCTCTGACAATGAAAGGCAAAATTTTATTCATTCTAAAATGGCTTTTAATCATTTTATATTCTGGATTCCATTCCCTATTTCTTTACCTTCCTTCTACTTATATTCTTTGTAACTGTTACAAATTTGCAAATAACTTTAATTGTACATTTTTAAATCAATTACAATGTTCCAACCAAGTTGTTTATCATTTTTAATTTAAATAAAATAAACTGATAATTAGATTTATAAAATAAAATTGATAAACACTAAATAATAAGTTGTGTGGTCATGAAGCTACCCTAGTGTCACCAATAAAGATTTTCTTCATCGGTACTTATGGAAGTCTTGTGAAAAATCATTGAATGTAATTTATCAAGCCTAAGTAACACACGATTCTTTACAAACCATTTGGGAAATTTTGGGAAAAACAAATATATGGATAAATTTGGGATGTAAAATTGAGGGGAATAACCTCTTGATATTTCATACAACATTTAATCTGGTTACGTGGGCGATATTATCTAACATCCTATGAATGATATCTATTTTATATTCTGCAAATAAATTTTAAAAACGGAATATTATATATACCGTAATTGCCCAAATTAGAACCATGTTTGAACAAACACCTCTAATGTATGTGTCATTTATGTAAATTACACATTTGTTGGTAAGGGTAACTAGATAGAAAATTAAGGGGAATACCCTAATGCTAATTTTATTTAAATAGCTAACAACAAAATCTTTGTAACAATTGAGCCTCTTGAGTACTATAAAATATTAAACTAGTCAAGTAGGTCAATTAATTATTAACAGACCCTGAATTGTACCTTTTCTTCCCCAGCAATTAATGTTTAAAAATCAAAATAATGTAAACTATGATCCCACCTTTTGTTTAGACAAATGACTATCTTTATCTTTTAACTTTGTAATATTTTGACATGTGGCAGAGTCAAGCCAAAGGAGGCATAAGTTGCAAAGCTAGTTTTCAACAATAGGCAAAAACAAGAAAATTATCACATTTTTCAATATATTTTTTTTATCTCAAAACCATACAGTTTAAACATTCAACATTAATACTAAGTACATCAACATTTTTTTAAAACATTCATTTAAAATGATCCTACTTAATCAGAGAATGCTGATAAGCAATTTTCAAATACATTTTTCTCAAAACTTAACATTCTAAATGTTTGAATTTTAATTGTTCATAACTTTGCAAGGAGACATCGTATAAAACTGATAAAAGGTAAAATGTGTAGTTTCATAATTTATAATAACTTGGTTTTCCTTTTTATCGACTTATGCTTCCTTTGGCTTGGCTCTGCTACATATGTGAGGTTTCACCACAAAATGAGTCTCATGGTAGGAAATAAAAATTTGAGCTATTGGCACCTTTGATTAGAGCAAATAGAGCATAATATTAGGCTTGAACTATACATTAAATGACATTCATCATATAAGATGAGCATTTTTTAATTTTTGAAACCAAGGTTTTGAGAAAAGCGCCCATAAAAGCAATCTAAAAAAAAAACAAAACAATTAAGATTGTCAATCTCAGAAAATCTTCCTGCTTGAAAAGTGTCCTAAAAATAATATTTTAATGAAATACAAGTAACATAGTACTCATAATTAATTAAAACTAAATTTCTGGAAAATTTGACTTCTGGATCTATTTTGGTGATTATGTTAATTTGATCACACCTATAGTACGAATCATTTTGGTATGGTATTTATGTCCGTTTCACTGAGTGCAATACAAATTCTCTATGCACTTTCAAATGCACTGTGGTGGGACCTCACAACAGTAAAGTGGGCCATATTATTTGAAATTGATTTTCCCAGCAATACAATTTAAGAACCATGTATCACTTATACCATGATTGCACAAATTATCACCATGTTTGAACAATAGCCCCTAATGTAAACTTCTAAATCACTTTGAAATAAACAAGTCAAGAGGGTAATATCATCTAACATTCTCTGAATAGCTTTCTTTTATCTTCCAGCAAATAACTTTATATACCATCTTTGTACAAATTACTAACTTCTTTGAACAAACACCCATAAATGTGGAGGTTTAAACCTTTCACTTTAAAATTACAATATAAACAAGCAAAGTGGGTAATATTATCTAACAACATCTAAATTGCATATTTTTCTTTACATCAATAACTTATTCAATCTTTATGCTTTATTCGCACAACTCAGCATTCTGCTTGAGCAAGCACCCTAATTTTTTTTTTTTCAAAAACAACCTATCTAAATAATCCCCCTTCTCAACTGAACTTCTCTAACCTAATGTTTTGTCATATTCATACAGTAGTTCATTGTCAACTATGCATTCATAATTTATTTTGTTAGCCTCAATTTTACTGACTTGCTACCTCCTCTCAATATTTATAAGCACCCTGCAATTTTCCATAAAATATAGTTTAAGGATCAATAACGGACAAAGTGCTCCTAAAAAAGCATCAGTATACTTTTTTGCACTATATAAATATTTAACCATTTAACAATTTATTCATACCAGTACATTCAACTCTCTCAAAACCAGCCCTTCAAAAACATTTCCTACAAAACCAGATCTTGTTTTAAAGTACCAAAACCATGAATGGTTTGATGCCGACAATTGTGAAGCGCTTAGAGGCCTTGGCAATAAGCGGTATATAAATTTCACATTATTATTATAATGAAGCAAATGTAAACATAGGTAAAATGACTCTCTCTAAACCGAGCTGTCCAAAAAACTAAACAAAATGGATAGTCACCTTTACGTTCTTCTGAAGTTGTAAATTATACTGTTGATAATTTATTTTCTTTTATAATTACATATATATTATCTTAAGGGTACATTCTTTTTAAAGCGCATTTTGTTTGTTTTGTATCCTTTTACTTATCTTTTTCCTACATTTTGAAATAATTGTATACATTAGATATGAGATGACAATGTATGAAATGATGAAAAATAAATTGAATTCAATTGAATTGAGTCGAAATGCTGAAAACTCGTGGTTGCCTCTATGATATGGCTCCACAATAATTTATATGTTGACATTTTTAGTACAACAAAACTTACCTCTTTTAATGGTCTTTCATTCTGCATGAGCTCGGTAATCTCTGAAACCATTTCATTCTTAATACCTGCTTGCTGTAAGGCTCTCTGTGGAAATAAACAAACTCATTAACAAGGTAATCATTAATTATTACACCCTCACCTATGTTATTCCGTCTGTCATGACCCCTAGCTGATATTTTACCCATAGGGCTAATGTGTATATTTTGAGGCCTTAAGGATCATTCCTGACCAATATTAATTCAACTGTCCCATCTTAAACATGACCTCCAATTTTTAATATTTTTACCTAATGACCACTTAATGAACCCAATTCAAGATCAACACCACACTTAGGGAAACATGTACTTTAAGTTTAGAGGTTCATTCCTGATCAATATCAATATAATGTAATGTAATTAGATTTATATAGCGCCTTACACCGTAGTCTCAAGGCGCTGTGGACCAGATGTTAACACATTCCTAGGACTTTCTACGCCCCTAAGGGTCACGTCATGTCCTGGCAGCTGCTACTCAACGCCGATACTTCTGTCCATGACAGGGATTGTGTATGGACCAGTACACCAGGGTAACCCCCTACTTGTCTCGAAAGATGTACTGGGTTCTTTAAAGTGCGCATGAGCCGTATGTGTATACTGGGCCTACGGTATATAGTCTTTATCCGAGAAAACTTGTTCCACCACCAGAACAATGGTGCGAGCGGGCCTCGAACCCATGCCGTTGCTATGGCTCACGGTTCCCTGCCTTAACCGCTCGGCCACAACTCGCACAAATCAACAATTGGACCATTTTAAACCCGACTCCAAGTCCGGATCAATGTTAAACTCTTAGGGTGATGTGTATTTTATGTTTAAATGCCTTTCTGATTAACATGACAAATTGGACCATAATGAACATTTGACCCTAATGACCTCCAAGTGACCCTTGTCCCCAGGCTTGAATATGAGAGGTATCCGTGGTTTTTAATGCCAAAGTTTAATTGCATTAATGTAGTCAAACTCCTTTTAGATATTTTTTTATCCCAATGACCACTTAATGACTTGGCACCAAAACTAGATAGGACCTAGATATGGTTGGTTCTGACAATGTCTACAAATTTGAAATAAATTGGCCCAACAGATTTTGAGATATGGCTGCAGACACATATATACACAGACAGACCCACACGCAGACGAAACTCATTTCATTCATACTAACAAAAGCAAGGCATGTGTTGTTTGGTCTTCACACTTTGTGGCCATGAGTTCAAACACTGTGCTGTCATATTAACTGACCAAAAGTTTACTTATACCAGTTCAATGCTGAATGAGCTTTAGGATTTTCTCAAGACTGTGAACAAAGCTACTGCCTAAACCCATACTGAGTCTTAGTAGCAAGCTATTTGCGGTGGAAGTGAATAAAAGAGTACCACAACTTTTAATCATTAGAAACCAGCGGTTCACATAATACTGTATCATTTTTGGCTTAACTAGCCCTTTTAAATATGAGATCCACTACACACTTTAATCAACACACCACACATTTATAGAGCTGCAAAATTGTCAATAACCAAATATATTAATATTTTGTTATTAAAATTGAGCAACTCACCTTTTAAATGAAAATAAATATAATTGTATTATATATATATGTTTTTATAAAATTTATGATTAAAAAATATTTATATATATTTGAACATTTTATATATATGTATATTATTGTAATCAGAACCTTTTTGTTAATTTCACGATGTGGAATAAATTAAGATATACTGAATCGAATTGTTCTTACCTGATAGTTGACAAGAGATTCCAGCCCTGCTGCTTCAAAGTGGTGGGCGAAGTTCTCATCAGTACGTTTGTTTACTGGAAGGATATGCTGAAAATACAAATTTATTATAATAATTATATAATACTGAATGTCTTTGAGGGAATACCAAAAAATATTCCTCGAGCTGTGGCAAAATATTGAGTTGAAGACGAGTTCAATATTTTGCCACAGCGAGAACAATATTTTTTGGTATCCCCTGAAAATTATTGTAATTATTATTTAATAAAGCGCAAGAGATTCCAGCCCTGCTGCTTCAAAGTGGTGGGCGAAGTTCTCATCAGTACGTTTGTTTACTGGAAGGATATGCTGAAAATACAAATTTATTATAATAATTATATAATACTGAATGTCTTTGAGGGAATACCAAAAAATATTCCTCGAGCTGTGGCAAAATATTGAGTTGAAGACGAGTTCAATATTTTGCCACAGCGAGAACAATATTTTTTGGTATCCCCTGAAAATTATTGTAATTATTATTCAATAAAGCGCAAGTACCGATTTGCCAGAGCTTAGTCTAGGCCTGGCACCGGAAACCAAGGCCAACACCTAGACTAGGCCTAGCTAGCCCACGTCTTCAAAATAAAAATTTATATCCTTCTCTCATTATTTGTGAAAAAAACACTTGAAGGTTTCTGTAATTCTTTATAAACAACAATAGGTAATCAACTGTGAAAAACAAATTTTAACATGTGGTTAGGCCTAGGCTAGCTCTTGTCGTGTGTTTGCGAGATAACAGCATAAAAACAATTCTCTCGCTTGGTGAAGTGACATCATCGGCTAATATTAAACTACAGGCAGTTCAATATTATGTATTATTATTATATATAATATTTAACCGCTCAAAATGGCGTAATTGAATAATTATTATATAATATTGAATGCCTTTGAGAGGATACTAAAAAATATTGTATGAGCTGTGGCAAAATATTGAATGAGTCAAAGGCAGTGAATACAATATTTTTCTGTATCCTCTGGAAATACTTATATAATATTGAATGCCTTTGAGAGCATACTAAAAAATATTGTATGAGCTGTGGCAAAATAAGGATAGGTTGAAGTAGAGTTAAATATTTTGCCACAGCAAGCATGCTTTTCGCTATTCCTGAAAATAAGCATTCCATACTATAATTATTATTTAATGTATGCATTGAAAAAAAAAACAGTCTTTAATCCCATTAAATACTATACACTTTTTGTGCATAATAATCTAAAATATCTGCTGGCCATTCCTTTGTTAGTAGGACCATGAAAATAAGGACAAACAGGTCAGTAGTTACATTCTTTACAACAAGGTTTAGACTATCAGTAAACATACATTACACATGTCGCTAGTTAATGTGTGCTGAGCTCATTCTGCTTTCATTTGTAACAGCCTGATGTGTGTGTGCATAAGCTAGGCCTACCTCTAACACTCAACAGTTGGAATCCAGAAAATCCCACTTTCTGCTGTACAAAACTCAGGGTTCATACATTTTATTTAATCTAAATTCCAGGACATTTCCAGGACATTCCAGGTCAAAAATTAAAAATTTCTAGGACACTTGATGTTTGTA
>JAOTQE010095969.1:0-14283 GCA_025631205.1 Nesometra sesokonis
GTATTTTAGAGTTCTTACTGCTTACCGGTGAAACACGTTTTTGGTTTTGTGGGTCTAGGGGACACCCTGGGGTGTAAATTTAAAAAAGGGCAATGAATGTTTGTTGGAAATGATAATGTAATATATGTGTACAAAATTTCATGCACGTCCGTTCAAAACTGGCGACTCTGGACGCTTTTAAAGTTGTGGTCGCAACAACAACCCCAACAACAAGAACATAAGTGATTCTAAGACATAAAAACAATAGACTGGTGGCAAGTGTAAATTATTTCATGAGAAGTCATTTAGTAAGTGCAGAAGCTTATGCTCAAGCATATTATACTCTGTTTAACAGTTCTTTGGTAACTGTATATGTGAAGGATACTGCTAAGGTGCTGTGGGAAAACATGATTTTGGTATTTTAAAATAAAATCTAAGGGGGTTCAAATTTAATTTTAAAAACAAGATTTAGAAAACAGTGGCAAATTTAGCAGAAAATATCAAGGGGCAACTGCTACTGTGTCTTACATTAAGCCAACCCATACTCGATAAACTAAAATTAGAAAATTGCTCCATGAGCAGTTTAGAACGATTTCAAACTCATTACGGCTGGAGCGAGCCCAAGAACATTACAGAGGTAATAGCTTACATATCAATGACGAGAGTTTAAAGGTTAAAAAGTTATAAAAATGACACGAATCTAATGTTAGTTTACAGAGGGCTCTGTGGACTAATGATTGCCTGGTGAAATAAACAATGAAATGATACATATAATGCAACCATGATGAGTACTTACCTCCAGTGCAAATCCTAACTCTATCTGGTACAGGATAAATGAGACTAAATTACCGGCTTTAAGATACCCAGCTAAAACAAGATGGCCGCCAAGAAAAAGAGTTACGACTGTGATTGCCATATCAAACACCTAGAAAATAAAGAACGAATTATACTGGAAAGAGCTGATACTCAATATACTGCTTTTGAGTATCTGTGTATAATTACTTGAAGAAGTTACACTGCCTGGATGGGATATTATTACCATAGATTATGGCATTTAGTCGAGATGAGCATAATAATCGCTTCAACCACCGCTGCCGCTACTACCATCATCATTCTGGGATTGAGATTTTAATGGATACATCTATAGAACAATTAGTTGAGACCTAACTTACAACATTTCACAACATTTGGACATTAAAATAATAAAGGAAAACACTTTACAAAGTAGGCTTTAAATCAAAAAGTGGGTCTACTACTCTTATTACACAATGCTAAAGAAAAGGAAAATTATGGATTTTGAAAGGGTTGTGTTTGAAAATTGTATCACATTAAAAATTACCTTTTCTAATGTGACTGATCTTTCCATCTATGTGAGTTATATTTGTAATGCTATTTTGGTTTTCAAGCACAACCCTTTCCAAAATCTCTAATTTTCCTATTCTTTAACATTGTGTAATTTGAGTAGTAGGCCTACTTTTGATTTGGGACTCACTTTTCAAACATGTCTGTTGGCATAATCTAGTTGTCCAAATGTTTTGAAATTGTGTCAACTACATCACAATGAATATTTCTACAGATTTATCCATAGAAAGGTGCTCTTATTCTGCTTTCTCACAGTAATATAAGACCAAACTATTTGAACAAGTGAGTTTTAAGAAGAGACATAAATTGCATTAAGGACTGACGGATGTGAAATGCAGATTCCATATCAATGGTGATCAATGGTAAAGGACTGCAAATATAGGGCAGAGATAAGTTTATTAATAGCATCCCTTGGCAATGTAGATTATCTTGTGTGCAGTATGTGTATGTATACAGTACAGTTAGATACTGCGACTAGAGTAAGACAGCGACTAATTTGCTACTGGTATTCACGGTCAAATACTTTAATGATTAATAATAGAAAAAACATTTTTGTTTATTCTTACCCCATTTGTCATTAGATAGCCTGCATATGCTAATGATTCTTTTAAATTGATCTTGTATGTCTCTTTCAGTTTATCAGCGTAACGTTGGTTTTCTTGTTTCTCGCAAGCAAAGCTGCGAACCGTCCTCATGGACGAGATCACTTCTTCTGCTACGTTGTTTGCTACTGCCAGTGAATCCTGAACTGCTTTTGACAATTTCTATTTTAAACAACCATTTTTAAACTAAATTAAATAAAAGTACAGTACGTAGTACAATAAGTAGAACAATACAATAAAATTCAATTGTGCTGTTGTAACCGGTTCAATATTATGTAACTGAACCATGTGCGAGCAATATCCAATCCACAAAGGTAACCGGTAACCTCATTTTGCCACGCGACAATTGTTTATTCGAGAAATCAAAACTTGATGCGATTAGCCTACACGGCAGGGCACATTGTGAGCTGTATACTGTGAAAGCACAACTAGGCTTAGAACCACACTCTAAATTTGACATTCCGCACAATTTTTCTGTTGATTATGCAGAATTACTAAAGTAACTAAAGTACTAAAGATAGCTGTAATGCTCATAAAGCTACAAGACTTTTTGTTAATGTTTATCGCAAATATCTGGAAAAGACATGGATTTACATTTTGAAGACTCGGGCCTAGGCTACCGGCAGGTCTAGGCTAGGCCCTGGCAAATCTGGACTTCCAAGTAATCTCTTTTTTCCTTGAAAGGAACTTACCAGTAGTAAATGATTGTTTTCCAACTACAAGCACTGTGTTGATTTTTTAAGTAGTTTAAACCAATATTTGCATTGGTTTCATGATTTTGGGAATTTTTTTGGAAGTCCAGTTTTGAGAGAGTGACCTATATATTGTATTATTATTAAATTCTGCCCTTTTTGACCGGTTCAATACTGTACTATGTAGTATTCCCCTGTGCATAATGCAATATTAGCTGGCGACTCACTTCTCCATGTAAGAGAATTGTTTCTACTGTAAGCGGCGAACGCACAACAAGAGGTAGGCTTAACTACCTGTTAAAACTCAGGCATTTCGCACAAATGACTACCTATTGTTGACTATGAAGAATTACTAATTAATAAAGAAATCTACAAGAGTTGCTGTTAATGTTTATCGTGAGAAAAGGACATGGATTTTAGTCTAGGCTTAGTTAGCTAGCCTTGGTTGCCGGCGCAGCAGGCCTAGGCCTAGACTAGGCCCTGGCAACTTACAAGTAAGCTATATTGAATAATAATTATAATATTAAATGTCTATTTTCGGGGGATACCAAAAAATATTGTACGCTATGTGGTAAAATATTGAACTCATCTTCAATTCATTCAATATTTTGGTATCCCCCTCAACGGCATTAAATATTACATAATTAATTCTCAGATATAAATTTCTCATTACCTTGTAATAATTACCGTAGATTTCTGAAACCAAAGCAATTACAGGAATTGCCAGAAGGGTAATCAGAGTCAGTCGCCATGACAACCGTATCATCATCACAGTGAAACCAATAATTTTAACAGTACTGCGTAAAAAGACATTCAGGTTAAAACAAACAGTATCGCTCATGGTGGATGTGTCAGAAGTCAGCCGTGAAGTGATGTCACCTGAAGGATTAGGATAAAATAGAAAATAAATAATTAATTAAAATAATAAAAAATTCCTGACTTTTGAAATTACAGAGGTTCTTGTAGTTCTGATTAGCACCCTCGCTCTTAGAATTTATAAAGAATGTAATACCAGTATCAACAACTGTACTTACTGGTATTGGTAAAATCAAAGAATCTAATGTTACCAATATCAACAACTCTAGATTTACTACCCTCGCCCCACTGAAGTGGAGAGAGGGTGCTGCAAAGAGCTCTGTCTGTCTTTCTGTCTGTCTGTGTGTCTGTCTGCATTCATATCTGAAAATCTACTGGGCTGATTTACTTCAAATTTTCAGACAATGTCAGAACCAATCGTATCGAGGTCCTCCCGAGATTTGGTGCTGGTCCGCCTTACCACATGAATTCTGGATTCTAACCTATTTGACTTTGTGTCTACTGCCCTCTCTAAGTGTTGAAAACTTGAAACTAAACAGGCCTGACAGATACCGACAGATCACAGTGAAAGCAGCAATATGGTATTGCAATGAGCTCTGTATGTAGGCATATTTGTCTCCGTCTGTCTGTCTGATGTCTATGTTTTCCTGGCTGCATCTGTAACTCAAACAATATTGTGCTGATTTACTTCAAAATTTCAAACAATGTAAAAACCAACTGTGGCTAGGTCCTTCAGAGGTTTCACAATGATCAGGACTTGTGGTCAAAGACCATTGGTCATTGCTAAAAAAAAACCAGTTAAACAACTATATTAATTCAATTACACTACACCTCCTGAAGCCTGAATAATACTCTAACTCTAAACATGAAATACACATCCCCTTAAAGGGGTTTTCACATCTGTTCAGGTTCAGATTCCAGTTTTTGATTCAGAACATTGTGCCGGTTCTAGTTTTTACAATCCTGTTCACATCTTCTCCGGTTACGGTTGCCTGGGAAAAATGGCATGGACTTTTATACACTTAATTGTGATCCAAGTTTGAACTACGCCGGAACTTATGGTTGACTACATGAATTTGACCTTTGACTCCCCATTAAATATGGCATCGACTTTCATACACCTAAATATGAACCAAGTTTGAAGTGTATGTGCCAACTTTAAATGGACTTATGGTTGATTACATGAATTGGACATTTTGATCAAACTTGACCTTGACTTAGAACCTGGCCCTTCTAAATCACCTCTAGATCTTTAAGGAACATTGTGGCAAAATTTTAAGAATGAAAATTATGGATTTAGGCTGTTGACAAACAAATTAACGCAAACTAACAAACACACAAACAAGGAAAAAACATAACTTCTTTCAAAACATAGGCGAGAGGTGTAATTGTTTACGATTACTTTGTCTTGTTGGTATTGGTAAGATCAAAGAATCTAATGTTACCAATATCAACAACTCTAGTCTTATCAGTATTAGTAAAATCAAAGAATTCAATGTTACCAATACAATACAATATACAGAAGAATAATAGAAGAAGAGTGTGGTTAAAAGGTAAGCTTCACACGGACCTAGTAACTGTAGACTTACCAGTATTCATAAGATCAAAGAATGTAATGTCTTGCTTTGTGATTGAAAAAAACAGAAGGTTACGGATTCTAATGTTCAATCTTGCCATGGCAACCTTAAACATACCAGCACGTAACCCAGAAGCAAGTGCGCTGTAAAAATAAATGAAGTATAAAGTGAAAATGTCAAAATAAATGAAACATTAAACTAACAAGTCTAAAAAAATGAAACATAAATGAATGATAAAAAAAAATGAAACGTTAAATGAACAAATCAAAATAAATGAAACATTAAATGAACGAGTTAAATTATACTATACTGTACAATTAGTGACAGGAACGGGGCTCTTTTCAATACTTAATGTTAAAGTTGGAATAAGCATTTCTGTTAACTTTTATCAACTTTAAGACTCTAAATTACTATTCAGACTATCTATTCACCAATTAATCGTGGGCTAAACTAGTTAAAATTGGCTAAATAACAAGCAAGTGCTTTAGACATTTTGTCTAAAAAAAAATCACAAAAAATATCATAAATTTAAACAAAAATCTGAATCAATGTGATTAAAGATGGATTCAATTGACTAAAACAAAATTGGTGGATTTCACTAGTGCTTCAAGAAAGACATACTTAACAGTGGCCCCAGTAATACAATAGTGTAGTGTTACAGGAATATCAACAGGAAAAATGTGGATATCACCTTGTAATTACCTTGAATCATTCTCTAATCAGTGTTCAATTACAACTATTAGTAGCTATTCCAGTTTTCAAGCTTGTGAACATAAAATGCAACAAGTTTACTATATGAATATATCTTTTACAATGCAGATAGGTAAACTATTTTTTTTTTATTTCATGTCACATTTAAGTTTTCTGGTCACTTACAGGATGAGATCTACATCATACTTTCTGAACCAAGCCTCTTTATGAGGTTTAGGAAGTTGTGTTGTTAGATCGTGTGAATCAACTAGTGTGCATTCAGGTTTAAATCCAGGACCTCAGGATTGGAAGGCAAGCATGCTAACCACTAACGCCTAGCTCACAACTTTGCGGTTTTAGCTGTGTATAGTTGCGTTAGCCGAACACAGCATTAACGCAGCGCTCAGCGGCAAAATATTCCGTAGCAGTCACTGTTGCATTGTAGCTCGTGTAGCTTTCGAAAAACGATTGCCTATGGTTGCATTTCACCTCGCTCCAACTCGCTTTTGCTCGTGACAGTATGATTCAATACGAGTACTGCTCGTCGCATTGCTTGTTTACCTCTTTCGTCACTCGTTTGTTGCTCGCTAGCTGCTCGCACTAGCTTGTTTTATTGCTCATCCACTCGCCTTTAACTCGAAAGCTGTTCGTTCTCGCTCGCTTCCCGCTCGTTCTGCTACGCGTCAGTTCCTATTGCTGCGTATTATCTCGTAGAGAGTTGCATTAACATATAAATTATTGTTATTTTGCCCTACCAGTCATACACTCTGCAAATATAGATAAAACCCGTCGATTTGGTAAACCATGGCTTTGCAAAACACCTCTACTTTGCATTAATTTAAGATTTTGGTTCAGCTGGACGAAAAAGGGCGAATGATGATATGTGCCAGGGATATTGCGCATCGACGAAGTCATATCTGGCCTCAAAGTTGTTGGATTCGATCTTGGACCGACAGAAGAGATAACCAGGGTCAATTCAACAAGCTGATAAGGGAATTAAAAGGCAAAAATCAATTAGCATTCACAATTTTGTTAAGAATATGTTCTGCAATGGTTAAAGACCTAGAAAAAAGGCTGCGTTGCCCTGCGTTAAACAGCTCGGTGTCACTCGTCCTTGTTCGCATTAGCTGGTTGCCACTCGTCTTAGCTCGCATGGATATTTATATTGCGTTTAGTTGTGGATGTTTGAAAAAATTTCAAACTATCGAGCTAGAACACAAAGCCTCTGCGCTAGTCTGCCTATTGACCTCGTATCAGCTCGTTTCAATACGTAGTGCTGCGTTAGGTTGCGTTGGGGCATTACACAGCCAAACGCAAGCTCGAAACACAAAGGTGTGAGCTAGGCTTAAGCTACAGCACTGCTCCATTATAAAGCATGACTTCATAATGATGCTTTATTGTGTGAGTATGTCTAGACCATGAACTATTTTGATATTGGAAGCAGTTGACACAGCGATGGCTCACTCTGGTCAGCTGTTTGTGTTCCTAAGCAAGACATTTTATCAATGTTGCCTCCACCCAGAAGTATAAAATGGCACCTGGGAGGTACAAATGCCATATGCGCTAATTACAGCTGCAACATTATGGAATTGATTGTATTTCATAGGTGTTTGTTCCAATGACTAGGGGTAATAATTGTGAAGCGGTTAGAGGCCTTGGTAATAAGCGCTATAAAAATGTCACATATTATTATTATATTACATTGACTTACCTTGCTAATGAAATAACACCCATAATGATAATGGCATTTGTGAACTCAGATTTATTGCCATCAACAACGATTCCATTGATTACTTCACCGGTATAAAAAGGCAGATAAATATCAGCTGTATGAAAAATATGAATAGAAAGTATCACAGTAATAAAGAGTTATGCAAAGTAAACAAAGGGAAAAGAATGTGAGGTACAGTACAGTACTTGCGCTAGAGTGGAATTTAGTCCATTAGCTGAACTCGTGGTAATCACTGTGTAGTGTGCTCAACTATGGAGACTCATTGGTCCCCAGTTATTTATTTACTTCTTTATTTTTTTTTTTATATAACAATACTAATAATTAAGTTTTCGAACCCTGCCTTCAAACATTTATGGATTCACCACAGAATTGTGCCAAGTGGCATAAAATGTAAAAAAATCAAAATAATAGAAGGGGGTGTGGGAGCAGGGATGGATGCAGACTTTTGGAAAAGGGGGGGCCCAGAAGAGGGGACGGTGGTAGAGAGTCAGAGTTCTAGAGGGTCCGGGCTCCCCCGGGAAATTTTGGACTTCAGATGTCCTGAAATGGCCTCAGAGGCGTGTTACGGGATCAATTCTACCTGAATATTTTCGTTTTAAAGACAATATAAATATTATATTTTTCTTTCCGAAAGGGGGGGGGGGCGCCCAGGGCTGGCCGGGCCCCCTCCCTTAAATCCGCCGCTGTGGGAGGGAGACCCAAAATATAAAAAACTTAAAACTTACAATCCTTCTTTTAAAATACATATTATGAAAAAAAAAATTTACTTTACCTACTGATGAACCAACTAGGCCGACAAATGCAAGCATAATAATTGATAAATCTGGTTTTGAATACGAAAACAACCGGAACAAAGAGGCTCTGGAGCCTTCTTCATCATCTTCCTCCTTGTCTGATGTTGAAGATGATGATGATAAAGAAGAAGATGAAAGTCGAACTTCTTCACTCTCAGTCTCATTTATTAGTGCAGAATGTGGATTGGTATCTGGATTTATAACAAGTACTTGTTGGATGAGATTTTTTGTCGGATGAGATTTTCCAATTAATTGTAATAATCTCCAAAATATATCAAACAAGATTGATGCTACAATTGTCCAGGAAAATAGTGTCCAAAACCATATATGGTGTGATAAATCTGGAACTTGCATGGAGTACATTACAAGTTTAGAGCCTGTAAAGATTACCATTGTCCCTGCTATGATTGTTATTAATGACTGACATTTTGTAATTCTTTGTTGGCCATTTGTAGGATTGAGTACCAGACCTAGTGAACCTCCAATAATGATGGAACCACGGAGTAGACCAAATAAGCAGACATCAGCAAAGTTTGTACTAAATGAGTAGCTAGTTATATCATGTGTGCCAAGTCCTTTAGTAAAACCATGAGAATACAGGAAAAATGTCAAAATGGTATCAAGAAAAGCTGATAAAGCTATGCAGAGTACTTTTACACGTAAGCCGACCATATCGAACAGTAACCTGTAAA
Organism: Nesometra sesokonis; assembly: GCA_025631205.1. Taxonomy (NCBI): domain Eukaryota; kingdom Metazoa; phylum Echinodermata; class Crinoidea; order Comatulida; family Antedonidae; genus Nesometra; species Nesometra sesokonis. The sequence continues at coordinate 8,937 of JAOTQE010095969.1, forward strand.
AGAAATGAAAAAGAAAGCTATTTTCTTTCATAAAATACGATTTTTATCAACATATTCCTGGTGTATAAAGCCCTGATGGATAAACAAACCAATTAATGAATAGATAATTTATCAGGATGAATAAATATTTGAACTTCAATTATCAATTATAAGTTTTTTAATTATACTCCCAAAACGTCATAGTTCGTAAATGCACATGTGCACAGAAATAATATCTTGGAAGATCTAGGGAAATCAATATGTGTGGGTAAAGTAAACAACATGTTTGTGGCACCAAAGATTTACCCAACAGCATATCCAAAGATATTGCATCTTGGGAGATGAATTCAGTAACTATGACGATGGTTTCACATGGTTAAGTCATAGCAATGAGAAGACCGGCCATGTATAATAATAATAAAACACTTGTAATACGGCAATTCCAAATTAATGATCAAAGGCACAGATTGTATAACCAGAGTTGAAGTAGGTGGCAGAACACAGTGAATTAATTGTATTTTACATGGTAGTTGTTTTATATACTTTAATAATTAAGGGCTCCGGTAGGATCAAGGGGCAAAGCCGGAGCCCTTATACACTTTTAGTACAGTACTTAATACACAATTTAAAAATATCAAAGTTTGGCCATGATAAAAAAACGAGCAAAATTTACCCTCTTTTTTAATTGCAAAAGGGGGTTCTCCCAAACCACTAAAATCCCCTGCCTATGAACCTGATATGCTGCAACAGACTGTTGTTTTATTGATATGTGTTTGATGCATACAAATTTACCAAGTTATATATATAGACAAAATACAGTATTGATTTTGTCACGTTCACAAATTAAATTTCTATCCTATTTGCTTTAGATCAAAACATTCAGTAATACTAACATCGCCACAGTTTAAACATCAATTTGTTTATAAATGAATAAATAGCAAGGTAAGCATGAAATTCTCTTTTATTATGATAATTATAAAAAACTTGCACTGTACGTTACAGTACAAAAGTTAGCAATGTATGTTTTTTAAGTTTCAATTTCATTTATGTATTACGCAACAAAAGGCCTAGGGATATGTCTGCAACATTGCGCAATAACACCCACATACTAGTGGAAATAGTCCCTGGAACACAAAACAGAGTACTGTACATCAAATATCTTAGATAGTAATAATAATAAGTGACATATATTAAGTGATATATATGCTGACATGTTCCTAAATCAGCAGTGTCTTCCGGTGTCCTTTTTATGGTTTTATAGTTGTACAGTATAGTGTATTTATTCTAATTTTTACTTTTATAAGTTATATTTTATATGTACTTCGATTACGAAATAAAGACTAAATGAAATGAAAGTGCGCTTATTGCCAAGGCCTCTAAGTGCTTCACAATTATTATTCCCAGTCATTGGAACAAAAACCTGGATCCATGGAACACAATCCATTCCGTAATGTTGCAACCGTAATCAGCGCATATGGCATTTGTACCTCTCAAGCACCCACTTATACTCCTCGGTGGACAGATGCAATGTGGATAAAGTGTCTTGCCTAAGAATACAAACAGCAAACCAGAGTAAGCCTTGAACCACCGACCTCATGCGCCAACAGCTTCTACAAGTAAAGTAAATTAGGTTGTATTTACCAAAATCTGAGGTAGAATGTTCTAAATAGAACTTCCAGTTGCAAGCAATTGAAATTCACAAAAACAAATATATATTATATATTGCATATTATGGCACAACCTAAACTGATTTTTGACAATAATTTGGCAGAGGCATGACTTTAATGACGGAATGCGTGATTTGGCAAATATGGTGTTTGAAGGTTGTTTTTCACTAGGCGAATATACTTGCGCAAACAAAAAGCGAATGATTGTACGCCTTTGAATTTACTCGTGCGAATCAATACTTTTGCGTCGAAAACAGTTTCGCAAAACGTAACTCGCAAATTTGTAAAATTTACTTTATTTTAACAGATTAATACAAACACTTTAATAATGCTAAAGACAAAATAGATTACAATGTAAATTTATATAATTTACATTTCATTTATACTTATACCTTTAAATAAGAAAATAAAGAAACATTATTGTTGTTTATAACGCACTTACTGATTGTAAGTTCACCGATTCGGTTCAATGAGCATGGGCGTGTCAATTTTATTCTAGTACTGTGCAATTTTTCACTTCGCAGAAAATTGTAACAATTCAAACTACCAAATTTGCTGCAGTGAAAAAATGAAGAATTCGGTTGATGGATGAAACTGCAAAGGTGTACACTTGTTCGCTTTTTGTTTGTGTGAATAAATTCACCTAGTGGAAATGACCTTAAGAATTTTAGAATGTTGAGATACAGTATATGTGCAAGGAAATTGCACTTTCATACCTTTGGCACTATGTTTATAGGTGTGTTCAAACCATCTGTACCACCTTGTAGCTACCTCAGAATTTTAAAGTTTGTAATGCATAAAATTTATGTTTATCTTACAGATGACTGCTAGCCAAGGGATACACAATTTCTGCTCAACACATTTAGAAAATTATCTTGATTTTTTCTGCTCAACTTGCAAAATAACAGGTTGTAAAGATTGTAGACACATTCTTTCCTGTTATGATAATGAACATGAAATTATTTCAATAGATGTTGCTATAGAAAAGTTCAACCTAAATGCCAAAGAGGTTTTAAAGATGGCTGAGAGTATTAAAGACAAACTGGAGGGAGCATTTTATGAATTTTCTGAAGATAAAGGAAACAACTTTAAATTGTGCAAAAATGTAATTGAAATTCAAACAAAGAAAATTATTGAGAAGGTAAGCGAGAAAAAGCAAGAATTATTATCAATTCTTGAAAATCTACCCTTATACAAAAACGAGAAAGAAGCAAGAGATGTTCAATTTGAATTTCTGGATTTAATGAAAATAGAAGTATGCAATCTAGAAAAATCAATAGAATCTATTATGCACAAACCAGAAGAAACAGAAACTCTTGAATCATTAGAGAAAAGTATGATCGCCATTAGAGACAAGTTATTAAGAAACGATACTGAACAATCACTCCACAAAAGAAACATTACACCAAAATTTATTCTGTCTACACAACTGCATGACTTGATTACTAAAGAGAGTATTGGGGAAATTAAGACCATTAATACTCAGTACAGTGTTATTGAAGGTGATAAACTGATTAGCGTGAGAGGAGAACCATTTGAAGTTAATGTATCAAGCAAAAATGAAAGTGATGCAAGACAATTAGACATACATCTTGTAAACTCAAATGGTGAAGAATCGGCCACTCAGGTAGAATATCAGGGTTGTGGAAAGTACAAGATAAAAGCTAGGTGTAATAAGGTAGGAAAATGGCAGATGAAGATTACTGTTGGTGGTACACACATTAAAGGATCACCAGTGAATATAAAGGTGGAAAATTCCAAAAGACTTGTTAAAACCATTGAAAACATGCACAAGAAAGTTGATTACATTGCAATGTTAGATGTGGTGTTAGACAATGCTGGGTTTATGTTAGTATCAACTAACAGTGAGGAGATACTTAAATTGAGTCAAACAAATCAGCGCATTGATAAGATATCAGTGGGGAAACATGTCCATAGAATGCATAAGATGAGTGATGGTCACTTAGTGTATAGTAGCATCTCTAGAAAGCCAAAATGTGTTTTGTGTGATGAAAAATTTGAAAAAATCCATTCCTTAGGTAAAGGAATACTGAAAAGGCCTAACGGCTTAACAGTAAATGTGAAAAGGAGAATACTCTATGTAGCGGACTCCAGTGCTAGTTGTGTATTTCGGTTAAATGTCGATGATGGTAAACAGTTGGGTAAGATAGATACAAAAGACTGTAAACCTAGTGATGTTGCACTAACAAAAGATGGCCATGTGATAATCACAGACTTTAAAAATCACAATGTACAAATGTTTGATGCAAATGGTAAATTTATGAAAACCCTAGTAAATGCTGGTGAAGAAGATGGCCAAGTAATGCAACCTTGTGGTGTACTTGTAGACTCTGATGACAACATTTTGGTATCAAGTGCTCATAAATTACAAGTATTTAATAAGGATGGCAATTTTATTAAACGAATAGATAATGAAGATGACGGTTTAGATGTTCCAATAGGAATTGCTATCATTCGTAAAGTACAAGTAGCTGTAGTAAACTACAAAGCAAATAATCTTAAAATATTCAACTACTTTTAATTAGGATGTCTACAAAAATAGGTAACACACTTTAATTGAAAATTGTGTATTGTTGACTTAGCCGTTTCAGTGTCAAAATTTTAAATAGTAGGTTATCACAACAGTTTCATTCAGTGATATAATATATTTATTCTTTATACTGTAAGCAATGTCAGCACTAATGTAAAGTGGTACAGTTAAAATTAATGTTATTAGGTCAGGGGAGCGAATCCAGGATTTGGGAGGGGGGAGGGATTTGCTAAATCTGATTTTGGTGTTTGGCTTAAACCCGATTTTTGGGTGGGGGGGGGGGGGCGCGCTTCAGCCTGTTAAGACCCTCCCTCTTAAATCTGCCACTGAAGTTATAAATTTAAAACATTTTTAAAAGAGAAAATAGGCAAATCATTAAAGTTAGTTGTTATGTCATGTGGTATTCTAGGTTATTACATAATTTGGTATATCAGTATAGGATTGCCTGACAGTTGTTCCATTTTTGCACAGTCCACATTATGAGTTTGACTATGTGTACATTTAGAATGGGAAACAACATTCGAAGTAAATTCAGATGATAAGTAAGATGGGCATAAACTTTTAAACATTTGAAAGTCATTATGGCATAGAGTAAAGAAATAATGTTAGGATAGGTAATTGATTATCCCATTGACAATGACATTTCATTTTTCCAGGCGAGTGAACTTAATATAAAATCAATAGAGGTATATTGTACCTCAACAGACAAAATAACCCTGGACCCTGAATCTGTTCATTTGAACTTGTAAACAATTTAAATACTAAACAACATAATATGGACCAGACACAACAGCAATAACCAAAAAATGGTAATAATAATAATGACTGACCTAGAATTTTAAGAAAATGATTATTAGGAGTAGGTACTTAATACCACGTCAACACCGATACGCTTAGAAACATTATACTACAATTTATGGCCTTTCCAAGTTAAATAGTAATAGAGGAAAACAATTATACCAAGGTACTTAAAAGAAAAGATCTATCAATGTTTTCACTATTGATATTAATTGATATATCTTTAAATTTTAGGAGTATATGAGTAGTTCCAAAGACTGTAACATTAACTTTGGCGCAGAATAATTTTTCGTAATAAATCTGTTATGACTGTTAGAAATTTGTGAACGCGGCTAGCGCACTTCACACGCGT
>JAOTQE010095980.1:0-14282 GCA_025631205.1 Nesometra sesokonis
TCCTCCCCCCCCCCCCCCCACCAGCATTTCCAGCCTGCCTTCATTTTCTTTAAATGGCATGAAAATGAGATAGCCATGCTTACTTTAACCATTCACCAAGTTGCAATGGCGACTGAAATTCTCATTTGGATAAAATATAATTGAATTCTGTCACAAAATTGTCTACATAAAAATTTTTCAAAACTGTCCATTTGGCAGTCATTTTTATTAGTTTTTATCCTTTAAAAATTTGGCTAAGGAATTTATAATTTGGCTAAAAATAATTAGCAAAATTTAGCCAGTTGGTTAAGAAAATAATAACTCTAACATGGGTGTAGGATAGGAATTGTTACATTTATAGCACAATGTAATAATTTCTTTTATTTTTAATTAAATGTACCATTTCACGAATAAAAACTTATATTCACATTTTGGTTTTAGTAACAAGTGACAATATTTACAATGATTTTTTAAAATAATTATCGAGTTGTTCCTGATCTTCTTTTCATGGGCCCAATGGTCCATTAGCCTGATGTCAGTCAACCCTATTTAGACTTGGCCCAAGTCTGTATTTATATTTTAAGTTTTTAATGAAGTACGCCTCCAGTGGTTGAAGTTTGGGGTCTTTTGTTGGGAAAATACAGACTTGGTAAACACTCAAACAGCCACGGTTGAGAATTTTAATTGCCAGGCAACATGACGCATGATTAAAATGCTGTATTTGGCTAATTAGGCCAATGAGTCAACCAATTATATTTATATTTCATATTTATATTTATTAATACAACAAACCAAATGGCAGAAAAATTGCTGAATTACATGGTTAAATTATAATTTTTGATTTTAAAAATCTTACAAGACAATACATTCAAAACAAAATTAAGTAATCATAGCATTAAAAATCAATGTACAAAACATTGCGGTATAATATGGAAAAATACAGATAAAATAAAGTATTTACATTATTATTAATATTGAAATATCCTACACTGGGGGAGTGGTGATTATAACTATAATCACTATTTATTATAATTATTCCACATTTATATAAATTAAATAAAAATTGGATTTAACCTTGGCAAATTACACTTATCGAACCTGGTTGAGGCAGCAGGCAAAAAATGGTATTGCACTGTTTCTATACCTGTTTGTGTTACCTCTTGGAACTTGGTATTTATTAGTTATTCGGAGTACCATTTTATGAGTACTCGTACTGTTCGGGAACGAGAATATCTTTCTGATTGGGCGCATTTTTTTTCCAAACTCAACACATAGATGGAGACGTCTATCTGACATTGTTTGAAGTCCCAACTGTTGAAGCTCTCATTTTCAAACCATGAATGATGTCCAGTAGTACCAGGTCTATGCAGCGAAAGGGTGAAAACAATCCACTCTACTCTCCAGGAGTAAATTTTATTAAATTTAAAGCTTTATCCTAACACCATTTTGTCTTTTTATTTATTAGAATAAAACAGTCGTCACTTCGGGTTTGTTTGATTCATGACAAAATTTCCTAAATGTAAATTACAAATTCATCTTAGCTTTGCCTTTAGAGTATCATGCCAACACTATAGTTACTCAACATCTAAGGTTTATGCTAACGACATTTAAAGAATTAATTTTATTATCATAAAACATTGTTGGTTTAATTTGTTTGAGTTAAGGGAGTCTTACAATTATGGTTTTTGAGATTTTTAAATGTTACCTTCATGAATTTTAAATGTATTGGTGCTTGTTCAATGCTGATGGTTTTATAATTTCATTTTTTAAGTTTTATTAATATTATTATCAAGGAAATATGTAATATATCTAATTAATGTTGTCAATAAATGTTTTTTTTTATCTCAAGACTTAATTTAATTTATTAAACATGCATCCTTTGTGCTGAATTTATTTCATGCAAGGTTATAACAATTTTTTATCGACTGTTGTGTTTCCTATGATTTTATTGTAATTTTATTCAACAAGTTAATGATTTGTGAAGTAAAGGGCATTACAGTATAGATTAAATCATGTTGGGACAAATGATGTAAAAAGGTACTTAGTATTAGGTACTTTATATGTTTAAGATGCTATTAAGATATTAAATTTATTTTATAAATGCTATTATGGAGTTATAATAATCTGCATTTTGTCTTTGAAGTTACAATAGCACAAAGATACATTATCTATTTTATTACTGTGCCCATGTGTATCAATTGGTACCAAGTAGGAAGTGAATATTTTGTGTGCATGTGATATGCTGTCCTACTAAACACCACTGGCAACCATCACTAGAAGCAAAGTATAAAACAGAAGCTCAACACTGGAGAGTTTTTTCCCTATCTGACATTAAGAATACTGTAATAAAATATTCATTTTAAAGTTTAAAGACCCATTCCTTGCAAAATCCAGTGTTGTCAACTTGTATTCAAATTCATAAATATAATAGTGATCTGCCATATTTGTAATGCTTGAATGTCTCCATTGTGATGGTGCCATCTATGAAATGCCAATTGAGTAGCCACTAATCCAACATTCACCTAGATTTTTCAACAATATTTTAAAAGACTTTTATCTTGAAATGTATATTTTATTGTCTTAAATAATTCCATATGGGAATACTCTCTGTTGGTGAGATTTGGGGCTCTGGTTGTCTCCAGTGGTTACTCGTGTTGCCAGTGGTGTTGTGATCCTGTGATATGTGCTTAGTATTTTAGCATGCATAATTGAATATTGCAATAGTGAATGGTTGTAAATTTTATACATTCCGGCATAAGCCCATACTTGGGAATAAGCCCATTCTAAAACTAGATCATTTCACAAAGATGAATTTATTAAAAAATAATTAGACATTTTGTTTTCCATTCTCGCCCAACTTTCCTATCATTCATGTGTTGCATCATTAAATTTCATCTATTATGAGATTTCCTATTTTACATTTTCTTAGATTTTTATTTGGGAAGATGATAAGAAGTAAAAATTTTGTTTTTTCCTGTATATGCTAACCAACTCCAGTGCCGTAGCCAGCATGAGGCAGACGAAATCTGAAATTTTCAAAATTTGGTTTTTTAAGGAGACTCAGTCTCTGACTTCCAACAGAGGGTTACAGTCCCTGGAATCCTGCGTGACTGTGTGACCCCAGACTTTGCCTCAACTTTTTCAACTCTGGCTACGGCCCTGAACTCAATGGAACACAATAACGTTTTGTGATATTGAATGTTAAAAATTAACTAATTAGTAAATTGACCCCCGTTGAATAAATGTTTGCTAATGTTGTGTCTGGATGAACATTGAAAATATTCCTGTAAAATGTTTTTTTCAATGTTTCTGTTGCGTTTGGATAGCATCATAGTTGCATTGTGTCAATAAGAAAAGAGACTAGCTATTACATTTGCGCAAAGTGTTGAACAAAATTTTTCACCTTTCAGCTTAGCAGTGGAACTCCACTTCATGAGGCAGCTGTATTCGGCAAGGCTGACGTTGTGCGTGTGCTACTTGAATATGACCGAAAATTAGACGCAAATATTCAAGATGCTTCAGGAGAAACAGCACTGGAGAAGATTGAGGAACACCCGTCAAAGAAGTCTGTAATCATCAGTGCACTGATAAAAGGTGATCAGTAGTAAAGCATATACTTTTACTGCATAAAAAAATTGTCACCAGGGCTTAGGGAAAATTAATTAAAAACTGTTGCAGAAAGAGCAATTCCCTTTGAAAAAAATAACACCCTCTGACTAGGTTGATCTACCATGTTAAATTACTAGAGAGATCTACCTAGCAACACAGAGAAATACCTAGTAAGGTAGTTTACAATTACCCTGCCTTTTGATGATTATTAATGCCTTAAGGTTTATTCTAAACAGTGGCTGTATTTATGTATATGTATACTTGTAGAGCATTGTTGACCTTATCCTTGGTAGTATCCCTTGATATGGTAGTTTTTATAGGGTTATCTCTGTTAACTGCCTTTATCCACCTTTTCACTACCATGTTAAGATAGTTATTTTTTTCAAAGGGTTAGTTAAAATTTTAGCATTCCTTAAAGAGAGACAAGTGCATTTTTGAGGATTGCCAATTTTCTCGTATTTGTCTAGCTTCTGATTTTATCTAAGCGTCTCCTCCGTGACTTTTGTCCAAATCCCTTCTCAGTGTCAGCAGAACTAGGGTGTCACCTGTATTTCTACTCCTTCCTCTCTTTCATCTTCCACAGATCTGTCCCTCAATTTTCCTATGACTAGGGTGTCACCTCTCCTTCCTTTCCTTCTTCCACTGATCTTTCCCTCAGTGCACCAGGACTAGAGTGTAATCTCTTCTTCCACTCCTTCCTCTTCCACTGATCTCTCCCTCATTGTCTCTAGGACTAGGGTGACATCTTTGTTTCTTCTCTTTCCTCTTCCACTGATCTCGATCATTGTCACCAAGACCAGGGTGACGCCTCTCCATCCTCTTCCACAAATCTTGCCCTCCATACTGCCAGGACTAGGTTGTTTTAAAGTGTAGTGCACAAAAAGCAAAAGGGCGCTCACCAATATGTATCTGAATGTACAGGCATGCATTTATTTTCACAAAGTACACACAATTGGTGTGTTTATTCTTCTTCATTGGAAATAAATCCATTCATGGTCTGTGCTCTGACTACATTTTAAACCATGGGGTGTTCATTCTTTACATGTGTTTCTACTTCAAAGCTCTACAACCAACTTCAAATTATTGTGCTTTAACCATAGATTTATTATTTACAGTCAGATGATGAACTTAACACTGTAGAATTCCAGTCCCATGTAGGCGCCTACTATTTTTTTATTTCGTCAGGCTATGTCAACAACATGCAAGTTAAATAATAATAACTGTTTTATAATTTGAAAGACATCTTACAAAAGGTTTTTTTTTTTTTTATAGCATATATTAAACATCAGCCATTACCAGATTCCGAGCCAGACCGTCCACCATCTGTTAATCTGGAGACAGCTGAACTCTTACCAGTTGATGGTGTGCGATCACGACACTCATCAGGGTCACCTAATGCCAACTCCAGCTTTCCAAATTACCAGAATGTATGTCTCTTGGCTCAACCGACAAATAGCAACCACAACTCTCCCCCACCAACATTCATGATCGCACCAGTTGATCCAGAACCCTGCCAGCCAGAGCCTAAAGTATGTGAAGACACAGTACCAGATTTTCTACCTGCAAAATCGAACTTGAATCCTTTTAAGCCACTAAAGCATCATGGGTCTGAACCAGATCTATATGAGAATGTTTCTCTGCTTCGTAAGAAACCCCCTAAAAAGCCGATGCGTTCTTCTTTTGGAATATTTGCGTCAGAAGACACTCAAGGAAAGAATGTTATTCGCACAGTGGGGCAAGTGGATCAGTCATTACTTCGCAGTATCTATGCAAAAATTGACTCAAATGAAAAACAGAAAGGTTGGTGTATAAATTCTAAACATTAACTTCTTGAGTAAACTATAGCCGCAATCACACTGGATAATTTACCAAGACAATTGGTAACATTTAAAGTGGTTAAATTTTACCATTGTTCGCACTTGGATTATTTGGCATGGCTAGTTTTACCACAAGCTATGGTAACATTTGTAAAATAAACCATGTTACTCAAGGTAACAACTCAAAGGAGCACCCAATTGACCAATTAAGGCCATTCTGTAATATGACTTGGGAAGATTACCCATGTCGCGCTGTTCGCATTTCCTGCTTGGTAAAACTAACCTGGTCAGTTTCCCTGGGCATGGGTGACTCGGTTAAATTAACCACGCAGCATGGGTAAGTTTCCTTTTCTCTATAGTAAACTTCCTGTGCTGTTCGCACTGGACTAATTATGGGAAAACTAGCCAGTGTGTTGGTTAGTTTTGCCAAAAAAAGTCCAGTGCAATTGTGGCTTATTTCACTCAAGGATATTCATTTCTTAGTGTCTTTGTAAGAGTGCCATTTAGCTCAATTGGTTAAAGTGGCGGAAATCACTGTGCTGTACACTGAACCATGGAGACTCGCTGGTCCACGGTTCAATTGAGCACCATGCCACTCTCCTTGTGTTTCGGCAAGAGGGTCAAAATACAAGCTAATAGCACACTGTCTTTTGGATGAGAATTTAAGGTGTTGGTCCCATGTACAATATGCTCATGTGCATTTTAAGAACACAGTACACACTTTGGAAAAGAGTAAGGGATCTTCTCCCAGTGTACTGCTCAATCACCACTAGAAGGACCCAATTGGAGATAATTCTTCAGACTTAATGGGTTATCCTTGGTATCTCTCACTGAAATATCCCAATCCACTATTATGAGGAGTCGTTTTTAATTGATTTAAAGAAATTACCCAGAAAAGTTTCAGGGCACCCTCCACATTATTTCCCCAAACATTTGCATGACATCTTTGCTAAATGATATATAAATCAGTGCATTGACATTCGAACCTCTTAAGTACCCACTACTACATCACTCTTGAGTTGGGAGAAGCAACTGCAGATAAAGTTCGTTCCTCAAGGGCAAAAATACATGGTGAGCCTCGAACTTGAATTCATGATCTCTCTATTGAAAGCCCAAAATCTTACCGCTATACCACACGCTTTCACAAAATCAACTAAGTTTCGCTTGTTCACTTTAATAAAATTTATTTTAAATACTAATATGTTTTTGTTTAGTAATTTCAGAGACTTGTGAAGCAGAGGAACCTGTTGTACCAGACAGGAATTATTATGATAACAGTGCTGGCGACTATGCACAACTCAGGACTGATGTAGAAATACCAACAAATAATGAAACAATAGAAAGAACTGACAATGAAGAAGATACATGCCAGCTAGACAGTAATTCACAAAAACAAAGTAATCTACAACAACCACGAACTCTTGATCATCAAGATATAGAAACACATTGCCAACATGATAACAATCAAAAAAATAATTTTCCTGAAGAAAATGGCACACATGGAGATCAGGAACATATAAATCAAAGTCCACAACATCAGAACGAAATAATAGAACGGAATGAGAAGATGCCACAAAGGCAACCATCTATACAAAGAAAGGATACACCAGAAAAGGATACAAATTGGGATGGACACTGCAAAAACCAGGAGACAAATGTCAGGGAGGTAACTAAACCAGTCTTAGCACCTAGACCGACACCAGCTCCAAGACCGTCAATACGCAAGCCACAACGAGTGAGTGCAGAACTAATGAAAGTTTGAATAATTAACACTAATTAAAAGATATAAGTTATAATTTAAATAATTAATATAAATATTCATTAGTCTAATTAACATGTTTTAATTATGGAATGTAATTTTTGTATATGTTTTATTCATTTCTATTAACTAAACTCAAGTGTGTAGAATATTTTATTTAAACGGAGACCAGCTTTGGTTAGTTAGCCTCAGAAGTTGAGGATCAGCAAAGGTTGAAAACCAAGGGCGGCGTGTGGAGGATGTGGGTTGTGTACCATGGAGACAATGTGTTGATGAAGCAGTAATGTGATGCTTAATCCAGACTATCAAATTTTATTTGACAAAATAAATAACTTAGTATACCATATATGGTAATAATATGTCCATGTATGGTATTGATGCGATGTCATCCTGATCAAAGCTCTGTCCACACTATCAAATTGTTTTGTCAAACACTTTCATATACCCATATATGGTAATAATATGTCCATGTATGGTATTGATGTGATGTCATCCTGATCAAAGCTCTGTCCACACTATCAAATTGTTTTGTCAAAACATTTCCATATACTCGTATATGGTAATAATATGTCCATGTATGGTATTGATGTGATAACTATCAAATTTGTTTGGAAAAAAAAACTTTGGCATGCCTATACTTGGTCAGGATGACATCACATCAATACCGTATATGGACATATCATTACCATATATGGGTATATCATTTTTTTTGTTAAAATTTGACAGTGTAGACTGAGGTTTAAGCATTCAGAGACAATTGTATAGAATGTTGTATAAATACTTGTTATACTAATATTATTAATATAATATTAGTAATAATATTATAATATTGACATTAGGTTATTGTGAAAGAAATGCTTTCTCTTTATATTTTTGAATGTATTTATTTATTACTTAAAGGGTATTTTCAAATATATTGATGACTTTTGGGCTAAATGGTAATTCAAAAAACATCCATCCACAATCCGTTGAAGACTACTACAAAAGTACAGCTAATTTAAATTTTATTGACAAGTTATCCATATTATTGATGAGATTTTAATATTGTAAATTATGTTTGCCCAGCTCAAGAGTGAAATTCGCAGAGGGGGTTTTTTATTGGTCCAACTTTATGAGGAATATTTTAAATTTTTAAATTATCTGAGAGACAATCTGTTTATTTCTATATTATAATAAACAAATTGAGGACCAAAAATATATTTAATTCTATGTGTATGTATAAAACAGTTATATAATTAAATAAATTAAATAGTTTCCTTCTGTAGATGAGTAATAGTGCGTCTTATTGTTTTATGCCACCTTAATTTTTTTAAGAACAAATTGTATTTTTGGTATGTCATGTATCCAAATACAAATAATGTTGAAGCTAAACAGGATATTTGTTTCAAGAACAAATTAATTAATTAGTAATTAATTTTGGGTAGTTTATAGACCTTCCAATTATCGTCATCGTTATCTCATATAGATTCGTCCATTTAAGGACTTTTTAATTACATCAACAAACCCATGTTTCTCTCTGTGTGCCTCAATATGTCTCCTCAAAATGTTAACAGTACTAAATTAAATTTTTTTAAATAACAAATATGGTGATTGTAAACACAGTTTGTGTGTTTTACATGTGTCTTTATAACAATATTAAATTACTAATAAACAGTTGCAAATCTCACATTTTTTCCTGATATTATGTTAGCTAAAATTTTTGCATTTTACAGTTTACCACATTTGATTCAATTAATGATCCCAAAGATTATTCTCAATAAATAATCAAGTAAATATTAAAATAATATATTTTTAAGTTCATAATAATATTGACCATGTAAGCATAAATAATATGAGATACGTTTTTGTACTGTAAATTATTTGATTATGACAAATCTACTTTAAAAATAGATCAAATTAAACCTGCAACCTGGCTTTACAACTCGGTAATAAAATTATATATTTTTAAATGTCAAATTTAATTTTTAGTTATAAATACAATTCTATTACAACATTTAATAGGTTAAATTAATTGAAATATTCAGACTATGATTATGAAAGCAGAAACAATAACTAAGCAATCCAAAATATTCCCCAATTTGCTACCAAGTTATGGATTTTATCAATTTGAATTTTAAAAAATGTATAAATTGCAATAAATATACAATTTGAAGAGTATACCTCAATTTTTATACAATATTCTCCAAATTATTCCACGTCAATTATATAAACTTGTATTGTTTATTATAACTATTGTTGTTGCTCTATTTGTTTTTCATGTACAAGTATGCTACCTTAAATCTTCCAATGTATACAACATTTTTGAAGGCTTAAGTGCAGCATGTGTGTGAACACAGTATATTAGTTCTGTACACCTATATAGGCTCTACTAATTTCAGACATTCCAATCCCCAAAAGTTAAAAGTGGGATATGCTGCTCTATAAAGAGGGACATTTTTTTGTTCAAAAACGGGATGCAACCTCTTTGATAGTCCAGTGTATACATAGGCCTAATTCAGTTAACAATTATTGAGCCTATAACTGTAAAAATGTCAAATCTTTAGTGACACAAATATTAGAATTTACAAGTTATTTTTAAATAACCATGTCAAGCAATTCTATTATCTATAAACCATGACCAAACTAAATGACCACTACCAAAGGAAGCCCTAACAAAAATTGGATAAACTTTAGGTAACCCCATGCCAAGATGATTGTGGTAAAATTTCTCTGACATTTCTCCGACACATCGTCATAACAAAATGTATGAGTTATCTTTTGAATACAGTCTAGCTTTTCCACTTGTTTGATTTTTCTTAATTTCCACTATATTTAAAAAATCGAGGGAATTAGGGCTTTGACAGGCAGGACAAAGCACTCAAAAGTTGGACATTGCTGCTGAAATGTCCAGTGTGTCCAAAAACAGCACATACAATGGAGAGAATAGCCTGGGTGACATCCGCGCATTCAGTAGCCTACTATCTTAGCTATTGGAAATTATCAACTAAATCAACTAGGCCTAGAATAAAAGTGTTTAGTAAATTTTACCTTTTTTATACTCTAAAATAAAGCTAAAAAAGTATGCAAGTAACTAATAATAAACAGGTGAATTTCCAAAGAAATTTTATTTTTTGGGGGATTTTGGAAGGAATACTCCTTTAACCCTTTCTCTGTGTGCCACTGGTACTGCTGGAGAATGACAATTCAATAAACTTATTTTGGCTGTACACATCCTCTCTATATTTAATATACAGAGTTGAAGATCTTTGCAATCCAGAAACGAAATATTCACTTGCTATCCACTCACCCCATATTTTTTTTCTATCAGCTTGAAAATTTCATTTTTTTAAAAATTTTGCCAACAAACATTGATTTGTCTATGTTATATAATAATGAAAATAATTATACTTTAAAATATTTATTCAATTAATGTATCTTCATCATCAACCAGTGAAAACTAAAAAAAAACAGCAAAGTATTTCTTGGAAAAAAGTAGTTTTAATTCACTATTTTTTACAGATTCCTGAATTCACATTGATGAAAATTTTACATGACCATAAAGGTCAATATATGGAAATTATAAATTTCCCCCACCCTTCCATTGGCCAATATATTTCCCACTCGCACCCTCCCATAGACCAATATATTTCCAACCATAACACATGCAAAAAAAAAATTCAAAACAACCTCATTTAGTACACAACACATAATTCAGATTGCCACTTATTTGGTACCGTCATTTAATTGAGGATGACATTGGAAGATTTATGGTAGTTATTTCAGCCTTTTTTAGGTTTTATAATTTCTATGAACATTTTACCTGCTTCTTGTTATTCATTTTTGTGTTTGTCTATCAGAGCTTCACCATAGGCCAGCCATATAAATGTGTAAATACTAAATATTTAGTTATAGGCTATGCTAGGCATTAATTGCTATTGCTATTTAATTTAGCTTTAATTTGCTAATTAGATATTAATCAATTTGTGCTTAATAAGAGGGTATATACATCATTTTCATTTTTTTATATATCAAAAAATTACCAAGAAGATAAAACTGTATGTCTGTCCAATGAACAAATTGTCAAAATGTGAGGTCTCAACACAAAATGAGTGTCATGGTAGGAAAATCAAAAATTGAGTAACTGGTGCTTTCTAATTGAGGATACTATAAGCTGTAATCTAGAGTACACTGTAAATGGCATTCATTGGAAAATTGTATGAATTCAACATTTGTAGTTTTCATAAATGGAAATACGATGTTGTGGAATTTTCTCATAAAAACAAAGAATGTAAATATCAGAAAATCTGCATGAAGGACCATTTTCTGCATGAAAACAGACCTAAAAGTATATTATAATAATGAAATATAAATACCGTAGCACTCATAATTGTTTAACTCTAAAAAATTTACTTCAGATATATTTTTGACTTTATCTCAATTTGATCTCACCTACACTGTGATTTATTTTGTGGCGAGACCTCAAAATTAGCCAAATCGTAAACATAACTTTCCACATGTACGATGTTGGTTAAAAACATCCTTCTTAGCAAGATTTTGTTTTAATAAAGTCTGGAATTAAACTAATAGATTGAGCTATTAACTCTTGAACCCCATTGAATGTTTGCTAAATGTATCATTATTTTAATTATCAGTGACATTATCTATTATTATTCTGGTTGATAGTAGCCATATAGATAATACAGTTCTGAAAAAATTGTGATATATGTTATATATACCAATTTACATAAATTTTCCATTTTAAGGTAAACATTGTTTTGGATATGAATTTTCCTCTAATCTTTAAAACGTACTTTTTATGGTCTGTTTTATACTATTCATACAGTTTTATACAAATTTGGTAAATTTAGATAATGTAAATACTATTTATTATTGTAAATATATAGGCAGTTTAAATTTCTTTTGTGATTTACAAAATAACAGTGCTATATAGTGTAAAGGTCATAATCAATATAAAGGTAGGAAATGGTTTATTGCCACATAATTATTAAGAATTATTGTAAGAATGTTTTTTTAAACAATGTTATTCTTCTCTTAACAGTTCTAGGTTAATGGTAAACTGTGATTTTAATGAACTTATCAGTAGCACAGGGAAATTTCTTAAATAGGATGTGGTATAATGATATTATGATATCATATTTGCCCAGCTTCTTTCTAAGTGTATCAATAATGGTAGCACCCAGGCATATTTCCAGTTTGACTATATGCTCCATCAAGGAACCTGTACTCATCCAAAAAATATCTTCTTGGAGAACGGTGAAGGTGAAACACTTGGTGTTTAAGAGCTTACATTGGAGGCCATGCTCCAAAGTGGCTCCTAAAATCTTGAATATACTACCACAGTTATCAGAAACAGGCAGCCTTTAAATTACACCTAAATGGTTGATAGTTTTCAATGACTGTAAAGCACAGATTACATTAAGACCAAATAACAAATATACCTAGCCATCACTGCCCACCACTGAATTTCTGAAAAATGTTTTCTGACAAAGATTTCCAAAGGACAGTTAATTCAAGCTATGAAGTCAACTTGTATGTTTGCAATCTCCATATTTATTTATTTATTTTTTTTTAGAGTCATAAAATTAAAATTAAGGTAAAAACACAGTAAGGCCAGTGATCCAATGGTTAAAGAGTATGTCAATATGTTTATTACTGTGTAAATATATACTGCAAATTAGAAAAATAAATAAATAAATCCACCCTTTTCCAAATTTTTTTTCAGTGGTTAACGCTTAACAAGTATATTTTTTTATTTGGCCTAAATGTCATTATTTTCTTTTGAAACAAGTGTACAGACAAAAAACTAATGCATTACTGGAGGACAGAAAATAAGGCAAATTTTCCTCAAAATCAGCACAAAAACTGCAGTATCGGGATATGTCATCATCGCTGACCTAGAAAAATATCTAGTCTCTCGGTCATCCCGGATTTGGGTATCGCTTGTTCTAGAGAGGGCTATATGGAAAACCAGCTGACTAGATCCATCTTGTATCTTATATACCTCTGAACTTGGGGGAACTCTGTGAGTGCAAAGTCAATATCATGCTATAGTAAAATTTGTTATTAAGTTTATTATAAGAAATTTTGCTGTGCTAATGATAGTGTTAGCACACAGTAATTTTGGAACCAATGATTTATCAGAATTTTAATGGGATCTTCACTCATAATTTAAAACACAAAAATCTCAAAATGAACAAATCGTAACAAAACCAACATTTATATGAAAAGCAATAATATTAAATAAAGAACTACTGTAGTTAATATATTCAATTCCCTTGAATAGCATTTTTTAATTAGGGTTTGTGTAAATATGTATTAATGTTATGTATCTTTTGTTTCAAAATAGTCATTAAAATTATGGTATATACAAAATTATGTTTGCATGAGTATCACTATTGATATATTTTTGGTTTCGTACGACGGTCGCACGACTAAACCGTCGGTGCGCTCCCTGTGTGTGTGGTTTCCAGAGGCGATGATACTTGTCAGCCGTACATTATCAAACATAGAACAATATAGAAAAGAGTTACTAATTTAAATCAGATATACACACAGACTTTTAATTTAATAACCTTACAAAATTATTTTATTATACAATTTTTTATTTTACTTCACATAGATTTACAGGTTTATTGTCATTTGAAATGTTTTAATACAAGAGTCTGTTAAGAAATGAAAACAAAAACTAACAAAAAAAAAGTGTTTGCACGCTACCAACATTTTATAGAATAATTGTATTTTTCAGACTTTGTTTTGTTTTTTCAGAAGGCAATACATCTTTAAATAAGTAATAATGTAGCAATATCATCTCCTTGATAACTGTCATCATTGACACTGTTGTCATTATCATCATCATCATCATCATCTGACATCATCATCATTATCATCATCGTCATCATCTTCACAACCACCACCATCATTCATTGTTCATCATCATCGTCACATCATTAATTGTTATCATCATCAACATCAACATCATCATCATCATCAATCTACAGTCACATTGAAGTCATCAGTGATATTTACAATTGTCAGATAAATTATGTGGAAGCAGTTGGCGCAGCAGTGGCGTTTCGGGCTTCCAATCACGAGGTCGGTGGTTCGAGACTCACTCAGTC
>JAOTQE010095991.1:0-14281 GCA_025631205.1 Nesometra sesokonis
TGCTTTCGATTGTCTTATTATTTATACTATAATCATTAGAGATATTTACATTAATTTGGTTATTTTCAAGATGATTGCTTGTTATAGACTTTGTGTTTTATATTTTAAATGTTTAATGAAGTATGCCTTCAGTGGATGAAGTTTTGCAAATGTTTTGTCGTGGAATACAGACAAGTTTGTGAAACAGTTAAATATACCCAGATGAGAATGGAAAATGCCAGGCAACATAACATAATGATTACTGTAGATCCCTTTATTTTTGCAGCCCTAAATTTTTGCGATTTTACAATTTTTAACATTTTGTGACTTTTATTTTCAAGATGGGACGTTTTCAAAACACAGAAATTTTTTGCAATATTTACTTGTTATTACGTTGGACATAAATCAGTTATTTGTTCGGAAAATTAATTTTTAGTTGAGAACCATAATGATAGTTTTAAAACTAGAGTGCTTGTCCGTGATAACAATGTTTAATAGGCCCACAATTCACCTCAAGGTTACAGTATCGCGAGGTATCAGTATACAGTAGTAGGCTATCATAGCGACGGATCGCAAGCTAACTCTGGCTCCTAGGCCTAGAGGCTAGCCTAAGCTGTTTTCAGTTGACAATTTCCACGATTTTATTCACCCACTACCACGTAGATTTACTGCCTTCCATTAGGCTACGACTGTTTATTGACCAATGATGGGAAATGCCGTTTCGAAAAAAACTTGATTTTGGTATTATTCTCGTCGGTAATTTATCTTGCAAATTATTTTTCAATGAACATGTGTTTACTATGAGAAGTATTCGACCTGGCAGCCTCCAGTAATTTTAAGTTTGTGGAAAATGTTTCGAACTTTGCTTTCAAACTACGATTTTTTAACCGACGAATAGGGTAATTTTGAAACCCAAATTATTACGATAGTTACAGTACATTTACAACATATCTATCTTGGAATAGTGCAAAAATTATTTTCACAAAATAAAATCATTTTTAGATGATCTTCTCAGCCTGACTAGGCCTAGCCGGCCCCAGGCTAGACCTGTATTGGCCTACGCGTGCGACTTCGACCTACACATGGTAAATTCCTATATTTTTCTTTGAGATTTTCGCGGCCTTTAATTTTCGCGATCATTAAGTCATCGTGAAATTCGCGAAAATTAAAGGCGCGCGAACATAAAGGGATCTCCAGTAATGTACTATGGTGAACCATGGAGACTCGCTGGTCCCTGGTTCAATCGAATACATCACCACTCTCTTTGTGTTTCGGCTGGAGGGTTGAAATATAACTTAATATGCACCATATTTCAGGTGAGACGTTAAGCGGTTGGTCCTGGTACAAAATGGCTCATGCACATTAAAGACAACAATACACTCTTCGGAACACACTAGTGGATTGTCTCCTGGTGTATTGCCCAATCATCATCAGAAAAACCTTACTGGAAATAAGGCCACTTCAGACTTTTGTTATTTGATTTATCCGCAGTGTCTCACAACACCAAGCAAATCAAATAAAAAAGCATCTACTAAAATTATGTTTAACAAGTTCTCGTAAAAACCCAATAGCTCTGGTGATGAAGGAGGATTATCTGATGAATACATCTATTCCTCATCAGAAACCATTAACTTTTGTGGCTGACTGCTTAAGGTAAAGTTGTATACTTACATAAAAGACTAGATAGGTAGGAATGACTTTAGTGATGAAGGAAGATTATCTGATGAATACACCTATTCCTCATCAGAAAAACCCTGTATGTAAACATAACTTTTCTGGTAAAGATGTATACTTACATAAAAGACTAGATGGGTAGGAATGACTCAGTAGCGCATTCTTTGTATTCCTTGCTAGATTAGCAACATTTTGTAATTCTTGGCATTGATCAGATTTCAAGGTTTCCTATCAAGATTGGAAAGACGATTTGAAAATAAAAAATATTAGGAAAATAAAACAGCTTAAGTAAAGAAAAAAACAGTTTCCATTTGACACATGTAAGTTGAACATCCAAAAAGGTTAAGGCGGGGAGAACCGTAACCTGCCGAGCATTGGCAAAGGTTTGCAGCCAACTTGTACCTAGTAATGGTATTGTAGTGGGACAAGTCATACTTGAATAAAAACTACAAATCATAGAAACTCAGAACAACTTTTGAAATGAGTAGGAGTTTACCCAGTAGGCTGGTCCTCACAGCCCCTGTTATTGATAGAAGATGGTAGCATTGTGCATTAACTGCTAGACTTGACAGGACCCTCAGGGGAGGATTAATTGATTGTGCAAAATGTTTTCAACATTTAATTGTTTATAATCAATACATTATACAGTAACATCTCGTATTATTACAATTATTATTACAAACACCTACCACAAATTACATAATAAAAAATGACAGTAAAATAATTAACTACACAATAAAATGCTAACACTGCTTCTTGTACAAAACTAGTGCTTGAATTAATAACGCCAACAATTTCATACACCCACACACTGCTAACACAATAAAATCTAAATGGTACTTATTTTTATTTGGCAACAAGTTAACAATTGAATTCCACTTTTATGGTAAGACAAGAGCAGCAATGACGCTGAAGTAGAATAAAAATTCTTAAACACGTTTGTTTAATTTTAGCACTTTTTGTCAATTCAATGAAATTAATAGTAATTGCAATCATAAAACTAATATGAACCATGCTTGGATTGTACCTAATGTTCGCATCATGGACCTGGTGGTGCAACAAGTCTTCTCTGATAAGGCGTAGGCCCAGTGTATAAAATGGCTCTTGTGCACTTAAAAGAACCCTGTACATCATTCGAGACATGAGGTAGTGTGTTACCCCGGTGTACTGGTTTACACATCCCATCATGGACAGCAGAATATATATTTTGTGTCACATCCAACAGCAAGTTTACTCGCCACTTACAGGATGAGAACTACGCCATGCTTTGTTAAGTCGTGGGAACCAACCTAGCGCTCAGCCAGGTTCAAACCCAGGACCTCGGGATTGGAAGGCAAGCATGCTAACCACCAGGCTATAGCGCCACTCCGATTGGTTCAATAATATGATTCTAAGCCATTATAGTGCTTGTTCCAGGCATATTATATTATAGTAAAACCTCCCTGTAAGGACACTTCTCGTTAAGTGGACACCTCCCATAACAGACACTAATTCAAAGACCCATTTGTTCTTCCTATCTAATTAGTGCATTTGGTCCCTCTCGTAAGTGGACACCTCCCGTAAGCGGACGTGAACACTTTTTTTTTTAAATTTGGATTTTGTGTATGTAAATTTATCTCCCATAAGCGGACATCCCAGAAAAGTGATTTTTCTGTACAATGAATACAAATTTTTGTACAAAATAGTCCTTAAAAATGATAAAAAATATTTAATAAAAAACAGAATGTGGTGTAAGTATGGAAAGCTTTGTCAGAATTGTGGTTCTAGTAGGATTTTAGTGCCAAAACTGATTTTTTGTGCTATTTCTGTCATTTTGGGAATGATGACTATAAAGAAGTTTTTTATTTTCATTTCATTTTTCAAGGGTCAGGTGATGTCCTGGTGCCCGATAGAGGCGCTCATTCATCTGTCCACGGCAGGAGATTATGGACCACTACACCAGGGTAACCCACTACTCGTCTCAAAAGATGTACTGGGTTTATAGTACACATGAGCCGTATGTATACACTGGGCCTATGGTTTTATAGTCCTTATCCAAGAAGATTTGTTCCAACACCAGAACCCATGATGCAAGCGGGCCTCAAACCTGTGCTGTTGTTATTTCTATAGTTTACGGTTCCCCTGCCTTAACGCTCGGCCACACAACTCGCACATAAAATAACTGGACTGAATCAAACTGTATGGAAAACCGGATAAAACAGCTTAAAAGGGTGGTTAATTCTGAGAGAGTTGGCCGTTTTAACAATGTCCTAATATTTTCTATCATTTCCAAAATTAAATTACAAATTATAAAATTGAAAAATATAGCAATGCCCACAGGTTATCTTAAATGTTCATAAATGGCACTTTTAGGTTTAAATGATTTGTATGCATGTCTTATTTTTAGATACATAAACAATATTTTTCATATTTTAGTCAATTTTATGAAAGCAAATTGTGCTTTATGATTGTTTCATTGCTTTTTGAATGGGAAACTTCATAAGAGGGTAACTTTTTCTTTTTTCGGTGAACACTAAACAACCAAAACAATGGGAAAATAAGCATAGCTTCCACCCTCTATACCAAAAAAAAACCCATCAATTTTAATTTACAGAATAAATCAAAATAAAATAGATCTGAAGTACAGTATATGTTGTTCTTGTAATTCAATAATTTAATAATAAATGGAATAGAATTAGACCCTATCTTTTAGTGTGGAACTTTGACATGCATTTTTTCCTAATGGGGATCTGTGTTCATAACAACAATGGTGTACTGTACTTTATACGAAATCCATTATCAATATTTCTTTCTGTAACTGATCTACAAATATTTCGACATAAAGCCATAAAAGTTACAATTGTTATGTGAAGACCATTATAAACTTCAAGGGGAGGACATTTCAAGAGGAGAACAAGAGCATACTTAAAAATTTGACCTTAAAATTAATTGGTAATGAAAAATGTTTTAAGGTTCTGGTCAACAAAAAATAATAATCACCAAACCAATGTTGCATTAAAGAGATGATGAGGTTTCATTATGTAATTTTAATTTATTTCAAAACAAAATTTTGATTTGGAAAGCGTTGTTTAATTCATAAATTTAAATTTTATTCGCCAAGAAAACATGAGAAAGGTATTGCATGTAAATTTACAGTTAATGGTTGACATTTTGTAACAGATTATGAATACTTCTTTTTGTAAGATGTGCCCCAGGGGTAGATATAATATTACTCTAGGACTAAAATAGCTTCATATACTGCAATTCATAATAACAATTATAACAAAAGATGTCTACACAAAATTGATTTGATACAAGGAATACCACTGTTGGTAGGGTAAAGTGTGTGATTGATGAAATATTATACCTTTGGAATTTTTCGCAAATAATTAGTTACTGAAAATTGTATATGAAAAGGCATGCTTGCCTTCCAATCCCCAGGTTATGGATGTTAAGTACTAAATGCTCATGAAGAGGAAGGGTATTCGGTATTAGCTATCTTTTGATCCCCTCGTTTTGATTAAGTCTTTAATAATGCTAGGGTTTTTGCTTTTGAATAGGTGGTGGTTCTCTATTGACAATTGTTTGATTCCCTGATTCTGGATTTATGTCCTGAATGGCACCTGGATTTTTGCTCACAAATAGCACCTAGGTGATATGATATGGGTAATCCTTCAAAATGTGCCTGTTTACCCTAAAGCATAAACTAACTGTAAAATCAATGGCACAAAAACCTGACGAGTCAGTTTTTGAAGTATAAATCAAAATTTCATTATGGAAAAAAATGACCTATAAACTATTTTATACAATTTGGTGGCAATCAGTAACTTAAAAGTAGTTAGTAGTACTTAATAGCAGAACTTCTTTATTTCGCACTTTTCCACTTTTTATGAGATAGTCCTTACTTTGGGTGCTGTGTCTCGCTGTCCCACTGATCGCATTATTGTTGTTCTTAGATAGTATTGGAGATGAAAATAAATAAAAAAGTAGCCAAATTAGCCTATACAACAGTAAACCATTACAATTTCAAAAGTGATTAATAATACAGTTATAATACCCAGTATGCGGACTGTTTAACAACAGAGCTGTCACTCTGAAGACAACCACCGTTAAAGGTTGAAACAGTCAGGTCAGTAAATTTGCTTTGTTTGTCAAAAGCTTTAAAATCTTCCACTATCGTATCTTCAAACCAGATGGACATTTCAGCCTTGTTATGATATTGATTTGAGTAGTAAGTTTTACAATTATAGTATGAAAGAAATCAAATTGTTTTGGTTGCAGTCTAAAATTGAGAGAAAATGGTCGTGCTTAATTTTGACAGCTTGCCTGGACCTGGACATATGGTATAATGATTTGTCTTTTCAGTTTTAAGTTGAATGTTTTAGATACTGTAGATTTAATTTTAACAATATCATGCCCTATATTCGTTATACTAGGTGAGTCCCAATTTTTAGATCAGCATGTCCCAGTTTTAAACATTCCAAAGCTGACATCTGGGAAGTCATAGTCATGCAAGCAGTAAGGGCAGGTTAGGGAAAGCTAAGAATAATGCTAAGACACCTGAAAGAGCTTGTCAATTTGTTGGCATAGAATTAAAAAATTCAGGAATTAGCACCATGATAATAAATACCACTACCAATATTAAATTAATAACAGATTATAGTAGTATATTTTTGGTCAATCCTGAGCACCATCATGAGATAATTATCACCAATGTATAAGACCATCAGATTAAATCTTCCTCTTTTGTGTCTATTGCCCTCTAAGAGGGTGGAAGACACTATGTTGGGTTCTCTCAATACTGGAAGCATGAATTCCGCAAGCATGAATTCCGGAAGCGTGAATTTCGTAAGTGTGAATTCCAAAAGCGTAAATTACAGAAGCATGAATTCCGGAAGCATGAATTCCGAAAGTGTGAATTACGGAAGCGTGAATTCCGGAAGCGTGAATTTCGGAAGCTTGAATTCCGTAAGTGTGAAGTGCATAAGCATGAATTTCGTATCAAAACTTGTATTACCTAATAGACTGATTTAGATGGGATCACATAACATAATTTGGGCGACTGTGTATACATTGTGTTTATAAACCGCTAAAAATAGTAAACGCTGAATACCTGTTTCTGTTCAAAAATAGGGGCTGATGCAGATTTTGAAAAATGGGGGCCGGATGGGCCGGTAGAGAGTCAAAGTTTTAGGGAGGTCCGGTGCCATGCTCACCCGGGAAATTTTTAGGTGTTTAGATGTCCAGAAATGGCCTCAGGGGCATTTTAGCGGATCAATTCTTTCTGAATATTTCCGTTTTATAGATATTGTTAATAATATTGATAGATTTTACTTTCCAAAAGGAGGGCCGGAGGAAGCACCCCCCCCCCTCCTTTCTTCACGACACAAAAATGTACACATGGCCTTCTACATAAACTGGGTATGTTTCTAGTGAGAATAAATAATTGTTCAGCTGCAACGTAATACTATTTAGTTATGACTGTCACTGACACAAATTAACATTCTGCTAACAAATCAGTCAACAAATCAAATCCTCAGTATTTCAGCTCTGTAACATTCTATAAATGTAGATAGACGAAATTGACAAGAAAAGTAGGCCTACAGTGGATACCATTACAATATTAGTGCATCGGGGTTTTCAGGAATTAGGTGTATTATTTACTTTCCTTACAACCACACACTAGTACTAACAAATCATGATTATTCGTGCCAATTACGATGGCAAAGGACAACAGGCGGTCGAATTGGAAGAGAATAACCTGCCACCTGGATGATAGGCCCTCGTGCTTTATATGATCGCCAGTGTGGGAGACCAGTTGTGGAAGATTGGGGTATGTAGAACAGGATAAGGTAAATCTCAACTTTTGTTGATGATTGTAAAATATGCCATTTCGCCTACCAAAACTACTTGCGTTACCATGCTTGAATCATTGCACATTTTCACTATAAATGTGTTTCAAACGAAATTAATCATGTTTTAAACACGTTTTCTGATAAGACGACAAGAGAAAGTGTTGTTTTGTACTAAGAAAAAAACCTTCGTATCAGACCCTAGTCATGATTTCATATGAGACGTTTTTATCTTTTCAATGAGTTTAAAAACACAACAGTAAAAAAATTTAATATGGAAATAGACACCGGATATAGAGTACAGTAGGTCATGCGATGCGATGTTAAGACCATATCTCACCAACGGCGATATCTTTCCAATGAGTTTACAAACACTATAGTAAAGAAAATCCATCTTGAGAAAAATGCACGAGTATAGTAGGCCATGTGACGCCTTTGTTTGTTAAGACCATATCTCACCAATGGAGATATCATTCCAATAAGTTTACAAACACAAAATTAAAGAAATTAAATTCATCTGGAGATAAGACGCCTGAGTACAGTAGGCCATTCGATGCCTTTGTTAAGAGTGTATCTCACCAACAGAGATTTCTTTCCAAAGAGTTTACAAACACAAAACTAAAGAAAATTCATCTGAAAATAGACGCCCGAGTACAGTAGGTCATGCGATTCCTTTGTTTGTTAAGACCGTATATCATCAACGAAGATTTCTTTCCAATGAGTTTACAAACACACAACTAACGAAAATTAATCTGGAGGTAGACACCTGCGTACAGTAGGTCATGCGATGCCTTTCCGTATCTCACCAACGCAGATATCTTTTCAATGAATTCACAAACACATAAGTAAAAAAAATTCATCTGGAAATAGACACCTGCGTACAGTAGGTCATGCGATGCCTTTCCGTATCTCACCAACGCAGATATCTTTCCAATGAGTTTACAAACACAAAATTCATCTGGAGACAAGACACCCATGTTAGGTCATGTGATGCCTTCGTTAAGTCTGTATGTCACCAATGGGGACATCTATGCAATGTCTCCAACTTGCAGTCAAGAAGACATCTTCAAAATAAAAATGACTTGCCCTCTCACCAAGCAGATGTCTATGCAAAGTCTCAGAGATACGTTGACAAGCACGTTGCCCGACAGTCGTTGCACCAGTCTCCAAGCAGTTGCTGTGACATCTCTAAGACTTATCTTAGTTGCAGTGAGCCTCCGAGACATTTCAGGCAATTGCGGTGACATCTCCGAGTTGCTTTGGGGCAGTTGCGGGACTTGGTTGACACAGTACTTTGTCCTGGACTCCTCAAGGTTTCTGAGAAATCTCATCTCCGTAACTGATTGAGACATCTTGAAGACTGTGTGCGAGTTGTATGGCCGAGCAGTTAAGGCAGGGGAACCATGAGCCATAGCAATAACAACAGCATGGGTTCGAGGCTCGCTCGTACCATGGTTCTGGTGGTGGAACAAGTCCTCTTAAGGACTTTAAACCGTAGGCACAGTGTACACATACGGCTCATATGCACTATAAAGAACCCAGTACATCTTTCGAGACGAGTAGAAGTTACCCTGGTGTACTGTTATACACAACCCCTGCTTTGGACAGAAGGATGTGGGCTAATATAGTAGCTGCAAAGGACATGAGGTGACCCTTAGGGGAGTAGAAAGTTATTGACTGTGCAACATCTAGTCCTAAGCGCCTTGAGACTCTACTGTGTAAGTTGCTATATAAATCTAATTACATTACTTCGCGGAGACTGGAAAACTCTCAAGCAAAATCAAACATGTTCGAATCGCTTCTAACTCTTTAGAGACTCGCAAACTAGTTTCAAACACAGAGAGACAGGCAAATAACCTTATTTCTCGTGTTTTACAGCTTTTTATGGAGAAATGGTTGATGTTATGGTTCCTTTCTTCTGATATCAAATTTCTTTTCTTCTGAACGGAGGTGCTTATTTCTTCTGAAGGGGGTGCTAGAGGTCACAATCTTCACATTTATATGCAATTTTCTATTTTCCTTGCCTCTCAAGGGGGTGCTCGAGCATGGTGATTAAAATGGTTGAGAGTAATTCATTTATACAAATTGTGACTTTGCATAATTATTTATAATCTGATTATAATTTTTTTTTTAATCCAAATACTATGTCATACGGTCTTTAAGGTTTTCAAACAGTTATCCAAGCTTGTTAAAATACAGTCAAATTTCCTAGCAGAAATTAAGTACTGGTAAAAGGCAAATATACATTAAAACATAAATGTGTCATTGTCATTTATGTAATAATTTGCTCTCGTGAAAGGAGGTTAATAAAGAAATTTGAATTTATAACACACTAGAATTAACTGTTTCCTTATTATTACAGAACCACATTTTTATGACGTGACATTTCCAATGGAGACCTTGTCATTAAAATAACAATTTGAACTAAACTTAAGTAATCAAAATCAACCCAAAAAATAACAACCTTTAAGCTGAATTTTCAATTACACCCAAGTAATGCACAATGGCACAGCATGGCATTTAAACAGCAAAGTAAAACACAACAAAGAGCTAAATATCAGTACTCACTACATTATAAATCCATAACTAACCAACCAATAGGGCCAACTACACTATTACTATTGGAGAAATATTTATTTTAATGTTAAAAAAAATGATAATGAACATAAACAATCTAACTAAAAGATGCATCCAATACCCAATATAACTTTAATAAGAATATTAAGGATAATATTAATAGGATCTGGTCGTTTTCAAAAGACTAATAGAATATACTTTTAATGAGAATACGTGTGGTTGTGTACATCAATAAAGTATAAAACTAGATTAAGAAAATATTTTATTCACAACTCAGTTCATACAATGCTAATTTAAATAGACAACATTTCACAGTGTATACAATGTCTTTTATTGATAATGTCATAATGTACTTTTCGTAAATTCGTCTACTTTTATGTGTCTAACATTAGGCCGAACGATGCTCAATAGACGAGATAACCGCTCCAGTAATTCAGAATTATTAACACCTCATTACCTTGGAGAAAATACAAGAACACTTACACAACTAATAGCCTACTCACAAATGAAGACAGTAAATGATTTAAGAAGGTTTAAAACACTAATCCCATTAACAACATTGAGATTTTGGCATCAAGAAGGCAAATTCTACTTCTCGTATCTCAGATAAAAAGTGAAAATACAGTAAAAAGTATCAATATAGTTGAACCTCCCTGTGCGGACACCTTGTAAGCGGACAGCTCCCATAAAGGACATTAATTCAAAGACCCGTTTGTTCTTCCTATCTAATTAGTGCATTTGGTAACTCTCGCAAGCAGACACCTCCAATAAGCGGATGCGGACACTTTTTGTCTGAAAATTTAGATTTTTTTGTATGTTAATTTACCTCCAATAAGCGGACATCCTGGAAAATTTAGTGATTTTTCTGTACAACGAATATAAATGTTTGTACAAAATTGTCCTTACCATATTAGCGAAAAATAATATTACTGAATCAATCTTAAAAATGAAGAGCCACATATGATCAAGTATAGATATTGAGTTGTTTAGAAATTTAAGTCAATTTCTGTTGAGAATGCCGTGAAATATGAGACATAAGGACGTATATACAATTTTACACTTTGACCCTCTATCGGCCGAAATTCTCGTTAAGCGGACACTTTTCCCGGACCCGAGGGTGTCCGCTTACGGGCAGTTCAACTGTACAAGGTAAAATAAAGTATTCACCACAATGTAAGACTTACCCATACTACAATTCTCTAGTAGTAACACGTGAAATTCACTACCAAGTTTGCTATATGCTTCAATAACAAACACTGCAGAAATTCACTACTACCACATTTCAACCAGATTTATTATCTTATCAAGTGAATAGTACACAGTGTTTAATGGATTAATTTATCTACCAGCATGGGAATTAAAGCATTTGTCATAATAAGTACTACTTACTAAAGGTTTAATACTGGATAAGATGGACAAGCATAATTTCAAGTAGGCACTGAATTTGTCATCTTTACCTCTTTGTTAATGTTTATTATTGTTTGCCTGTGAGCACCAGTTATTGGAAAAATTTAGTGTGAAGGATTCTGTGTGTACTAAAGACAAACCGAGTAAATTTGATGGCTGAAACCATACTCTGGATAACACTGGGATGGTAGTCATTGATCAACATTACAAGTTATTATGTTAGTGGCGGTTGTTAATGTGCTTGCCTACCAATCCTGTGGTTCTGGGTTATTGAATTGAAATATTGAAATTATGTAACTTAGTTTTATATGGAGACATATGCACACTCCTAGACTCAAGACTTACAACTTATACTTTAGCATGGGTTTATCTAAAACGTCTCAAAACAGGCTAAAACAGCTTAAAATAGCCAAAATACGTTAAATGGCTCAAAATTGGCTAAAATACCTTACAACAGCCAAAACATTTGAACAAGTTCAAAACAGACTAAAACAGATCTTAAAATGGGTCAAAATAGGCTAAAACAATTGTTAGAATGGTTCAAAACAGGCGAAAATATTTTTAGCATAAATCCATCAAATATTATTGTCTCAGTGTTATTAATGTTAAAATGTGGTACTTAAAGTGTCTAAAATGACATTTTTTCCACTTTATACTCACCAACAAT
Organism: Nesometra sesokonis; assembly: GCA_025631205.1. Lineage (NCBI taxonomy): Eukaryota > Metazoa > Echinodermata > Crinoidea > Comatulida > Antedonidae > Nesometra > Nesometra sesokonis. Next base: position 12,136 of record JAOTQE010095991.1, read on the forward strand.
GCTATCTTGGATTTTTGACTGGCTAGCTGGGTCTGCAGCTCCGATAGTTGTCTTCCTATTTTATCCTTAACAGATTGTGCTTGTAGTTGATCAGTAAAGTCCTATGAATAAAAAGGCAAAGCCTACAGAATAAAGCAAAAAACTGTACAATAACCTATATATAACAAGAGCGACCGCTCACCAGGTCCACGCTTCCACTGCAAGTTTGGAGTGTAAAAGCATTCTTCCATTAATAATTACTCTAGCACTAGTAGGTATGTTGCATAAATTTAATGTTCTAAAAGTTTTTTGTAGACTTTCAGAGCTTGAATTCAATCAAGGGACCTAGGCCATTTTGCCTCCGATGCCCTCCAAGATGGCCTCAGTGCCTTAAAAAATTGAAATCATTAAGGCCACTGGCCTTGGTGCCCCTTATTCTCAGTAATACATTTAGATACAATTCGTACAAAATGGCCTCATGGTGTCCTGTGTATGCTATGTTTACAGTACAAAATCAGCCAAAAATTGCAGGATCCCAATGGAAATACATTTCTTTGAAATCTTTTTTGGGCTATCCTTGCCTTCAGAGTTCTTCTGTACCGTATATTGTCTGTTCTTTTATGTTATACATTTGTATTGTTGTTTTTAACCCTGAAAGCTAAAAAAAGTCAATCAATCAAAAATAGCTTGAGGCCTGGATTTTGCAATAAAAATGACTGTAAGAGCAAATTAAGATGAATAGGCCCAATTTTAAATAATTAGGATGTTCATTCGAACTAACAAGTGTTAAAAAACAAGTTTGTGTAGGCTTGATAGCTTAGATAATGTGAACCTCATTCTTCTGAATTTTGTAAAAAAAAATGCTCAACTGTGAAATGTAGTAAAAAGTATGGATTCCTTGATAAACCAAATGGGTGGAGCTCCTCATCCAAGTTAACAACATGATTTGCTAATTGTATAAATACTTGAATCTTGATCTTTACACTCTATATCAAATTGTGATTAATGCGAATCACAATGGAAAATCAATGCAAATTACAATACAAATGTGAAACCCATGGAAATTGCAATGTGCAATCAGGGAAGTATACTGTAAATGTGAATCACAATGCAAAATTGTGTATGTGAGCTCAAACAATGGAAAAAAATATTGCAATTGTTACATGGTATTATTGGGATGATTAATAATTCCAATTATTTACAAATACCACGACTTCAATTGCAAAAAAAGGTAAAAAAATATCAGTAGACCCTGTATCATTACATAGAGCTAAAAGCTTATTACATTTTAATGAAGTAAACATGTGTCTGAATGCAGTCAAAATTTTGCAATTAGATGTGAACAAACAATGGCGGCGCTGGAGGGATACAGGTTTTGTTGGGGGCTATGTAGAGAAATATAAAGGTCCAGGCAAATCCCAATACCAAAACGGCCTAAAAGGGCACACAATATAGGGCAAATAACGTTTTTTTTTCGCTTGTCAAAATGGAAAACCAGGAACACGCCCCCTCAAACTTGCCCTCCTTGTCGGGGATGTTGCCCTGCTGCTATTCTCTGAATAGTTTCAGTTTCAGTTTATTTTCCATATGCATAATTACAGTTTTATAGTACTATGGTACATGGAAGGCTGACCAAAAAAAAGAGCAATGCTCGTATAAATATTGGCCACCTTAAATTAAAATAAACAAAATACATTACATAACTCATACTTATACATTTTACAACACATTACAACACTGACAAATATGGCAGGATATGAAGTAATTATAAAATATAATAGGGCAGGGGCGGATCCAGGATTGTGATTTGGGGGGGGGGCTTAAAAACAACTTTCTTGGATTGCAATACCACCAGTAGTAGCAGTACACTACATCTACAAATTCCAGAATTGACTTAAAATAATAAATCATTTATTACAGGTTCCTTCAAAAATACTTGTAATATTATCCTCAGCTGTAGAAGTTCAATGCTATGCACTTTAATGATTCATATCATAAGATAATTTATTATGGAAGCTGACATGACCTAAAGCTTTCTATATACAAACATGTTTCATATATCACTATTCCCACCTGTTGAAAATACCACATTCATTTAAAGATATATTGTCACCTGAAAATGACCAAAAAATCATCAACATTAATTTTGAAATTAACTTGATCATAT
>JAOTQE010096002.1:0-14281 GCA_025631205.1 Nesometra sesokonis
AGGAACTTCAAAAAATTTGAGTGTGACGTATCCGTTTTCGTTTTCGTATTTCGTAAGTTTGCGAAACCTCGCTAATAGTGAGATCAGACCAGTCTCATTTCGGATACATCACAGTACTTTAGCATTATACTGTTACTTCAAGTGAACCAGGTCTGCGAAATGATAGACAATATGGTCACGGTTACTTTACTGGATTCATACCAGTCTGTGGCACAATTATCTACAACAAATGGAGGATTACTGGCTAAAAAGTTGCCTTGCTGCTGAACATGCCACTCGCGTGGTTCAGTAGGTCATAAACTAAACGTACATTTCCCTCAGCCATCGTCAGTTTTACCTATGTTCACAACACTAGCATTGTTTCGGCTAACCGTAAACTATTAACTATGGTACAGTGTTACAACTATTATTATTGCTCAAATTTGTAATTACTAGACATAGGCCTACATTTCGTTATCTGTGTGGGTAATTCACCACAGATATTTGATTTTCAGTTCATAATACCGCCCTACTTATTATACGAAAAATGGGCCTACTAAGATTACGTATGGTATCATAACCTAACCACAACGAATTATCGTACAATATTGTGTGGTGAAGCCTGTGGTGAAGTCTACAATTTGGAATTGTTCTTATTTTAAGGAATGAGGTTCATAGATAAATTACAATTCAATGAGCGTATAGGCAACGTACCAAAGATACTCGGTTTGTTTTAAAACCACATATTTAGCTTCGATGAGGAGCTCTAAAAAAACTCGCCTGATTAATCGAGTAATACTGTATAGCTCTTTTACGAGTATTTATACAAAATTCAACGCTGAAGCATATCACCGGTGCTATCCAGCCTACGAAAACTTGTTTTCGAAGGTTTATTGTACAGGCCTACGCCAAGAAGTTGAATAGGCCCTACTTGTTACTTGTCAATTTTTTTACCAGTCAATTTTTCGACATTTTACTGTCATCAAAAACAAAGGTTTGCTAACTTGTAATACACTATCTTGTAAACCGAAGTTTGTCTTGTTAACATAATTGTTTGTCCTGGTGAGAGGCCTAAATTTCCAAGCATGATGATGACATAGTCAATGTCGAAATATTGGATCAAAACACGATGGCGTCTATTTCGTTTCTTGGAATATGTATTGTACACTCTTATGAAATGATATGAAATAATAGGCCTAGCTAATCAGTGGGACTTTCGGCTCATGTATAGTATTAATGCAAATTGATGAAAACTTAGGTGCCAATACTTTATATTGTCATTTTCAAAAAAATCCACAGCCCTAGTTAAAAACAAATGAATTGAATGTACATAGTTTTCTTGACACGAAATGCAGTATTCCTTAAGATCTAAAGACTGGTAGATAGTGTACAATAAGCCTATTGGTGTATTGGCAACTCAATAAGGAAATATTATAAATACAATTTATTATACTCAGTAACTTGAGTATTGGGCCTACATCCTATTTTACACTCATAAAATATAACTTTTCAACCGTTGGACCCCACTTGATGACCCACGATAGCTAGATATCAGAAATTTTAAAATACATATAAACCCATCATTAGTAACTAGATAGCATTCAAGTAGCTAGCCAAGATGTATGCGACTGTACTCCAGGTTTAATAGATCACTTGTAGGGTTAGAATTCCAAGATTCACTACAGAACAACAGGTGTTAGCTTTAATATGTGCTATATGAAATTCTGATCTAAGTATACCATTCTGTATTACAAGGTTATGCCTAAAAAATACTTTGCCCTCTCCTGATATGACTGGACAAACAGGACCGTATTCATAGCAGTAACGAGGATCTAGGAATTTAAGGTACCCCCACCAACTCAACTAATCCGTCACTATCGGCAGAGGAAGGCATATATTACTTTTAAGCCTTATTATCCCCGTGTCAATCAAAATTGTGTGCTATCTGAATTAATTCCATTACATAATGAAATTATACTTGGTTAAGGTTGTATTTATTTTTTTTATATATAACATTAAATATTTTGTAGTAGTGGCATTAGGGCTTCGTCAACCGACTGCCTTCCAATCGCTAAATCCTGGCCTCGAGCATCTGGCTATTCCAGGTTCCCATAATTGAAGAATTCGAACCGGCTTAGCCGAGGAAAACGACCCTCAGTGAGACTCTAAAAAAATAAAGGCCATAATTTTGAACTCAAAGTTATGAAATTGAAAGGGAAGCAAATTAGAGTATCGAATTCATGTCATTTAAGTTATCCTGTACGTGACACATGACTGGTTGATAGTTTCAGTTGCTATGGTTATCACTTCTCTCAAAAAGAACTGCCAATTGAATCGACAATTCAAGCACTGAAAAAACAGAACCGGAAACTGACTTGTACTAACTTTATATCGACGCTAGTTAGTATTTCTATTTTTCAAATGATTGTACGGACATAATGTATACAAGTCATAAAGGTAAATAGAGAAATTACTAATTATATGCTTTCTACTATTTCCTTTCTACAATATGTCACCTGAAAATGACCAAAAACTCGTCAACATTCATCTTAACAATTAACTTTTCATATTAAAGTAACATAAAATTCAAAAACTTCAGAATAAAATTTAAAAAAAAAACGTTTTACACTGAAAAATGATCAAGATTACAGCTTATCAGCCATTTGATGATTTACTAATTTTTAGCATAAATAGTATTGTAAAATTATGGGTAAATATTTTTAAATACCGTAATTTCTAGGTTCATTGTCATAACATACGAACTGTATTAATTTTAATAAGTGAATTCTCTTTAAAATCCATGTTTTGTAATTTTTCATGTAACTATATATTTTCAAGTTTCAACTAATGAGAAAACAATTCCTTTTACAATTCCTTCGTGCACAAGAGAGACTGATATTTTAGACATCAAATAAAAAGAACATATTGTTCTTAGAATTTAGTGTTTTTATATAAGAAATAAATCATATTTATTGTATATGTATTAGTAATGTTTGATGAAGGTTTATATGCCTAAATCATCGTTTTGTACAAGAAATGTAAAATATTTAACTTTATATAAACGTTTTGATGTATATTATGTAAAACTTTATGAATATATATATTTATGTACTGTATAACTTCTTTATATTTACTTGATGACAAAAATACCCATGAAGATGAATGTGTGCTGATAAAGTGTTTAATAGTGTTTATAAAATAACTATTGTACATTAAAACTGAGATACAACCATTAAAAGTTGTAAAAAGTTTTTGTTTTGGTTTTTGTAGACGTACCAGTTTCATCTACAAATTTACCATCATCGTTTTAATCACCACAATAATTATCGACTTGTTGTCACTCTGTACTGCCATCTGGAGTCATAGACTGCCATACTGAGTCCTGGACAGCCATCTGGAGTCCTTCTGGACTGTAATCTATGCAAGTCCTTCTTTATTGCAATATGGAGCCCGTCTGGACTACCATCTCGATTATGAAATTTCATCTGGAGTCCTTTATGAAATGCTATCTTTTTGGAATGCTATCTGTAGATCTCCTAGACCGCCATATGGAGTCCTTCTAGAGTCCTGAATTGCCCTCTGAAGTTTTTCTTAACTACCATCTGGATTCTTGGACCTCCGTCAGGCTCCTTCTGAATTTACACATCTGCAGTCCATCTAGTTTGCCATCTGGAGTCCTGGACTTTCATCAGAAGTCCTGCCATCTGAAATCCTTCCGGACTGCCACCTAGAGACCTGCTGGCCAGCCATATGGGGTCTATCTGGACCGTCATCTGGAGTCCTTTGGTATACCAAAAAGTCCTGAACTAAAATTGAGAAACACATCTTGTTCAGTGAACTTAATGCTAACCAAAAGCAGGAAAAGGCCAAACGCAAAATGGAAAGATGATGTGCGTAAAATATAACAGTAGGTCGTGTTTACATCAAAACACAGGAACCAAATGGTAGGATTTAGAGGAATATTAGATCGTGAACTTAGTCAGCTCTACTGTACGAGATGTACATCCTGGTGACGGAATAGGCTACTTTCATTAATCATAAAACTCTTCAAAATTATATCAAAAGCATCAACCTTTAACCATTAATAAAATAGCAATGAAAATTTAACACCGAGTTGTTGAGAAATACAGTGCAGCGTATGTGGAATACACATAAGTGGGGTTCTACATATCTTAAGGTATCATGATTACAGGTTTTAACTTACGGCATTAATGTTGTTGTATAAAAATTATGGGATGTGAAAATTTAATAGGAATTGACGATTTTCGACGGGCCTTTTCCAGGAAATTCACAAAACGTGACGCTTGTCAGGACTCATGAGGCTTATCATGATGTGGGATTAGGGAAGGGTCAACTATTGTTCCAGTTGATAATACCTTTAATCTTTGAAATTGGCCCCAGAAATCTGGATGTGTCTGGAATATCTTCTAAGCAGGTTAATCTACTTAGGTGCAGATACAGTTCTGATGACAATTTCAAGTGCTGTTTAAAAGCGGTGCAAATTATTCGGATACACCCAGTTAACCTACCTATATTCATAGGATGATCAAAAGAATACTCTTTAAAATGTCGGGAAGTTAAAATTTAACTAATTGTGAAGGTTACAAACGACGCAGACCTTCACGTACATATTTGTCCAGAGTTGCAGAAAATGAATTTCGATGAATAGGCCTAACCACAATCATTGGCGGCATGGATGGGCATTTGTTTGGCGCATACCGCAAGTGTCTATAAAATAAATACTGTAGAATATAAAAGAGTGGAAATAAATGTGACAGAAAAGTTTACTTTGAAGAATAATAAATGATTCGAAAACGGTGACCAGTAAATTGACGGACATTAGCAGAACATTGCAAATGATTGGAACCAAAACCATGAAGGAAGTTCTTCTACGACACATGCGACAAGATGTGACAAGATTCAACTTTTAGTAAAAACGGTTTGTGGGAACGGTTTAACCAAGGAGGCATAGTTTAATGTAGTAACGATTAGCGATCAGTTAGACTTTAGATTTTCCGCACTGTCCTACAATATTCTTTTTATTAGATATTCTCGTTAGTTAAACAAATGTGAATAAATATATACATCCCATAACGTTTCAGAAAAAAAATTAATTAGAATTGGAAAACATATAAATACTGGAAAAGAAAGTATACAAAAGAAATAGAGAAAACAGTACGTTGTAGTAATCTTCAAAATATTTAAGGAGGCAAAACTCAATATTTTTACCTTCCTAGCTCAGCTATGAAGAACAATAGTAGTTCTAAAGGAGAACTCGGAACAGTGAGGTATGGTGCAAACACATTGCAAAGTGAGCCCCAAATCAAAAGTGGGTCTACTACTCAAATTACACATTTGTTAAAGAATATGAAAATTACAGATGGGTTGTGCTTAGAAACCGAAATCACATTACTTACATAACTCACTCACTCAACTCACATAAATAACTACCGTATACAGTTATCTACTATTCATTCAACTCACATAAATGTAAAGTTCATTCAAATTCGCATAACAGCTAATTCTTTTAATGTAATTTTCATACGGTTTAAAGAACAATCCTGTCAAAATCCGCATTTTTTTTCGTTTTTTCAACATTGTGTAATAGTGAGGTTTCGCAAATTTACGAAATACGAAAACGAAAACGGATACGTCATAAATTCTTGTAACGTTTGAATAGAACACCTTGAATATCTGTCACAGTTCGTGACAATTTTAGGATGATCATCAACTATTCGTAGGTGAAAAATCTGATATATTTTTGAACACATTTAGCAACATTCAAAAATTGGAGTGTGACGTATCCGTTTTCGTTTTCGTATTTCGTAAGTTTGCGAAACCTCACTACTATGAGTAGTAGACGCCCTTTAGATTTAGGACTTTGGAAAGTATTAATTCGAAGCACATCTCATTGTCCAATTTTTTGAAAGTCAGGTAACAACGTATTGTATCAATAGAAATTTTAATACCGGAGTCCCTGTTTAACATACAGTAATTTAATAATGCTAGTTTAAGCCCAAATTACAAAACAAAACAATGAGGGTGTTTGGACCTGGAATGAATAAATTGTTCGGACACATTTTTTTTAATTGAGAAAAGAAAAATTAAAAACTAGAGAGTGACGGCTGATACATATTCATTTAGAAGGGTGGATAGGTCAGGATAAGTCACTTTTAGATTCCCTACCGGCTTTGAACTTACTCCCTCTGCTCGGTTCATTGATCTACGTATTTTAAGTTTCTTTTTCGACGTCTATAACATCAACTGCGACCTTATTCAATCTGGTTATCTATAGCAGCCAATCAACTAAGCTGACAACGCAGTCAATGAGCCTGTTTGTTTGTATATCCGACGATACTTCTACGGTTAACAAGATGTCGCTGTCATTTTTGGTATGTTTACTGATTTTTCCAATGATTACTTAATTGTGTGGTACGGTACTGGACTGTTCCTATCCGTGTCACATGCCACGAGAGGTTAACCGGTATTACCGAATTTAAAAACAGTTTTCGTGTTTTGTATGGAAAAAATACAGTTGTTGTTTGGGACATTAGGTATTAAGAAGAGTTTACATTTTTTTCTCAAAAATAGCATTTTGAATAGATAAAATTGCATATTTTCGACAAAATATTTTGTTTTAAAAACTTTCATTCTGTGTAGACAAAACGCTATTTTCAAAATTGAATTTAATCAACAATGGTATTTTGAGACAAAATTGTAATTTGTTGGCCATGGAAAAATTGAATGTCCCCAAAGGTACCCCGTAAAAGGTGGTAAAAGTATAGGCCCATTTCGATATACTGACTTCAAACATAATTTAATTAAACTAAATTTTTTTTAGTTCAATCACGAGTTAAAAAAAGCTCGTAATAATGTTTAAGTTTTTTTAACTTCGGTCGGTCGGCAATTTGTTTCCAGTAGTGCGTTATTGTATTTTTAATAATTCAACCTGTTTTTATTTCCAATACTTAATATGTGGGATACATTTTATTTCTTACAATTTTAAGGATAACTTTATGTAGGCCTATTCTTACAATTTTCTGGATATTAGAAATCGGAAATAAAAAAACACGACTCTGGTTTTTGAAATGTGGGTCTTTCTGATTTGAGCAACGAAGGTTTTAAGCCTTATGGGATGTTCGGAGACTCACAGTGACAGTCGTATTATAGAAAATATGTATTTGTACATGTTTGCGCAGCCAAAATCTCAACAAAATCTTCGATACAAACAGATACTAAGCCTATATTTATATAACTTTTCCATTCCTTAAAAAAACAAACGGACTTGAAAGTAATACAAGACAAACTGACAAAAAATTATTTCGGTGCTTACATTTCCTTGGTCTTCATATGTAGTTCTTTCTATGATCGAGGTTCGTTGACCACTTCTAATATTAATAACATTAATGCATTGTAACCATTCGAATGTCTAATCTAATTAACTTGTTTTGTTAGCCCATGGTAAAAAGGGGAAAACATGGAAAAATAACAGGAACAGAGAAACATATAATGATCGTGTTACATTAAAGACGTCGTAGCATTTAGACGTGATATATAATGAGAATTGACAGATATACTCAGCTTAACAAACATTTTGTTAGAACATATTCGCAATACATTGTTTTTATCTGAAATCACCAATATTGTATACGGTAACACATGCACTGATTTGGAAGTCTAAAGAGCAAATGCCTATGCGTTTTGGAAACAAGTGTCGGTAAAAGGGAGGCAAAGAAAAAGGGGGACAGAATAAAAGAGTAAACAAGTTCATCAAAAATTATGGGAAACGCCCTCGTCGTTAAGCACGAAACAGTATCAGTTATGACAGAGCCAACAAATAAGGGATAAGTAGCAAATCTGGTTTCCACAATAAACAGAAACATTTACATTTTTTTATTTACAAAATACAGTTTATACATTTAAATTTTCAGATAGATTGTGTGATCAAAAGACAAAAGAGACAAAAGAAAACATGGAGAAAACAGGAGGAAAGATTAATAGAGACGATCGATTTTAAAACGAAGATTTAAAAAGTTGAGATGACGATAATTCATAAGAGTAATATAATCTTGGCGACGTGATTGAATAAAAGGGATAAAGGGAATTGTCAGGGGGTTTGAGGATTCCACTAATATCCCAGAGTGTGAAAATTGTGTAAAAAATGCATAAATCAGAAAAAAAAACTGACACACTAAGAGAAGCAACGTCATCAAAGAAAAACTTAGGAAAAATAAGTTTGACACATTTAAACAAGGCAAGTTCAAAAACGGAGTAGGCCTAAAGAAGTAAATTATAGTCTCACTTATTCAGAAAGATCTACAGAAATAAAATATTTTATCCAATGATGGAAATGTTATTAGTAGTATGCTATCGGAATAAACTTTAAAAAACCCAAGTCCAAAATGGTTCTGTATATGTAAATCAGTTCGTTGAATACCGGTAGACAAACTCTATTTCATCAAACCACGGTAATTTTACTAAAATTATTAAGACAATATAACTGAACACGCGTTGTGGAAGTTGGGGCTAACGGATAGTTTAGCCAGCTTATGTTGTTTACGTAAAAAGTGTCCTGTTCTTAATAAGCCATGACAACATGCAACGTAAAAACAGATGAACAGGAGATCGCCACTTGCCTAGAAGTTCTACCTGATGGTTAGGGCAAATATATCGAAGCGTTCCCCTTAATAGAACCCATATGTCCAGCCATGATACGCTGCAGCTCCCCTTCCTCTTAAACTCTCGGTTGAGTTGTTGTACTTGTGTTGTGCAGCGGAAACTCAGCGCCCAGATTTACGAGATCCCCAGTCAGAATTGTAAAACATTCGCTACAGAATTAAGGAATGTTTATTATTAAACACTGTAAGCATTATTTTATGTAATTATTGTTAAATCGCTCCTCAAATTGCATATGTTTCATTTAATCACAGTGATGACATCCGATAATTGCTGTTATGTGCTCTTCTGTTCTGAGGTGGGGATTTAAACATTGAAATTCATTTTTCAGACAATGCTTTCACTTTACACATATAAACAAAGACAAATTAATGTGTTTATTGGGTTTATTAAATAATATGGAATGTTCAATAATTAATCAGTCGAGACAGCAAAGTGACTACGGTATTTTTTGCGTAGGCCTAAAGCTCTTTAGAATTAACTTTACATTCAATAGAACGATGATGAAGACGAGGGCGACGACGAGCACCAGGAAATCCCCGCCGGCAGGGAAATGCCCCCGACGGTGGGGGGGGGGGGGCTTCCGAAAAGTAGGGCAGGTATCAGGTGGGCGTGTTCCGGTTTTTTATTTGACAAGTTAAAAAAAAACGTTATTTGCCGTATTTTGTGTGCCTTTTTAGGCCGTTTGTATGTTGGGGGTCGACTAGACTTACAAAGCCCCCGACGAAATCTTAAGTTTATCTCCGACGACGTTGATGACGACGATGATGATGATGACGATATTATGATGACGATTAAGATAATGATGATGATGACGACGAACATGGTGATAATAATCATGTTTATTACTACGCCGGCGGCGACTATAATGAATGGAATGACTCGATGATTGTTATTTAATTGCCCATTAAAATAGGCATATTATTATTAATGTACCGTTAACACATACAATACTCAAATGAATTTTAAACTGCAAGACATTCTTTACCACACAGTTCGTTCAAGAATTAGACTTGCGCTTCAAAAAGTCAAACACAATTTATGTTTTGAACAGAAAGCAATTTTGAGATGAATTTAACCGTTTACCTCCAACAACTGCTAAATTTATTGCGTTCTGTTTGATTTATATACACGGGGAAATAAAATGATGACTATGTCGTAACACACTGCAGACTTGAACACAAAATGCGAGGTGTTCCAATGAGGTATGAAACGCGCATCTAACTCTGTGCTCGTCCTGTATCATAGGCCAACCCATATTTTAGTTTCATGTTGTGGGTTAAGTTAACCTTTACTCAAAAGGTTAAAGCAATCGAAGTTCCTATTTATCATATTTCATATTTGAGTAAGTGACGCTACTGCGCACATGACAAACATTAAGCATGTAGTTTGATGGTCCTAAAAAAATATAATTTAAAAAAATTGGGTGAGCGTATTTTTCTTTCTAAATTTTCACATTTATCCATTTATTTTCTTTATTTTTTTTTTTGCTTAAATACATAAAATTACTTGTTTTGGATATTTTTGCTGTATTTAAAAACAAATTATAATCGAAATTCAATACATTTAGAGATGCATTCAGTAATCTTTTGGCAAATTATTTTTGAAGTAAATCACACAAATTTGAAATTACTTTTAAACGTCTGAACTTTTAATGTTATAATGCCAGTATTAAAGTAGAACACGGTAGTGCATAAATTTAGTCATTACTGTTAAATAACAAAATTAAATTCCGCTTTTTTATCTTTTAACTTATAAGGAGTGGCGCTGAAGCTTGGTGGTTAGCATGCTTGCCTTCCAATCCCGAGGTCCTAGGTTCAAACCTAGTTAAAAGCTAGGTTGGTTCCCACGAGATGACAACGCCACTCCCTAAGCCTCATAGTGAGACTTGGTTTAAAAAGCATGGGGTAGTTCCCATCCAGCAAGTGGCGAGTTAACTTGCTGTTGGATGTGACAAGAAATAAAATTTAAAATCAAACTGCCGAATAAAATTAGGGTCAAACACATTAAAAAACAGATGATAGACAAATTATTATTGAATATTTATTGAATAAAAATGATCAGCTAGCTATAAGATTATGTGTAGTATGCAAGAATCAAAACAATTTCAACGTTTTTTACCTGATTCTACCACGCCGTGTGTTAATGTGTTTAAAGGAGTCGTTCGGAATAAAAGGTACACTTGTTATATCATCCATGGAGGAATACAGCGTTGTCTTCCTCCGTGCATTCTCATTATGACATCGTACAATAGGCATAAACAAATTTATAGTAATAAAAGGGAATACACAAAAAACAAAGTGCATGGTACAGTAATTGAGTTTTCATTCTTAAGAAAATCTGACATATTGGATAGTAGTCACTGAATCGCTTGTAAGGGTGCCTGTCTTCAAAGCATACAGAGAATTCTTGCAGTGTTCAGTGCAGAAATATAAGTTAACAAGAACTTTAATTAACCCATTAATGGTAATGATATGTCCATATATGGTCAAGATTTGATGTCTTCATGACCATATATAGGTATATCACTGGTTTTGATAAAGAACATTTGATATTCTGTAATTGAACTTTACTGTTATCAATATGGGGAAGCCAAATTAGCTTAAAGGGCCAATCAAATTTATAAATATAGCTTTTTATATAGCAAACATAACTTTTGAAATTTTGCGAGCTCTCATTTTATAATTGGCATTTGTAATAAATTATCATAATGCTTGAGTTTTGATAAAAGTGAGTTCTCACCACAAAATTTGTCTCATGGTGGGAAAATCCAAAATTGAGTTATTGTTACCCTCTAATAGAGCATAGTATAAGCTGTAATCTACATTTTTTATGACATTCATTGGATATGTAGATACAAAGATATGAGTCTTCATGTATGGAGAACCGGTTTAAAAAAAATCGCCATGATGCAATATAAAAATAAACAATTACAAGAATATTAATCACAGAAAATCAGTATAAAGGACACTTTTCTGCATGCAAACTGTCAAAAAGTATATTATAGTGAAATACAAGTATCATCACTCATAACTGATTAAAATTAAATTTCTCAAAAATCTGACTTTAGACGATGCGACTCATTTTGTGGTGAGACCCCACATTCAACAGACACTACACATCACGTGCGAAGATATCGAGCAGTAAAAACAATAGTACAAAAAAGTACATAGCTTTTTTCATCAACAGAATTTGACAGTCTGGATTAAGCTTAGCATAATTTTATTTAAAATATACTATATCTTTCATTTGATTTAAAAATCATTCACATTGTGAGTGGACCCACAAGAAAAAAAAACAGAGACAACAACATGATGGAGGCAGTGTAAATAGTAAAAATTGATAAAGATCTGCAGAAGATCACGCCCTCAGCCCCAACCACAATATGGTACATCATGATTCTAGAAAACAATATACTCGTATATTTTGATATTTGAAAATATACATTTTTAAAAATTTAATAGTTTCCGACACCCTTTTAATCCGTAACCAAAATTTTGGGTACATTCTCTGTGTACACTTTGGTATTATCAGCCATCTCCTCTCTTTATAGGTAAAGAAAGAATAAAAAAAACCTGGTTGGGTAGTAACACAGAACAGAACATTGTATCTCTGTGCAGATATCCTAAACAAAAACTTGGCTTAAGGATTTACAAAATAATTCCAAGCATTCAAAATTCAATCAATTTGACAATGCTAAATACTGTTAAGTGATGCAAATGCTTTATACTGATGATTTTGTATATTATGTAAATATTTCACGTTTCCAACTTTTGTTTTGCCAACCTCTTTTTCCTTCTCCGTGTCCTGTGGTTGCCATTCTGGTATTCTTTTGTTGTACTTGATTTCTTTGATCGTTAATAATCTCACTATCTCAAATTAATTTTCCTAATCTTACCCTTAAATTACCCTTATGATAAATAATTCAGAATTCATACTACAGTGCCAGATTGTACTTAATTGTTTTGTATTCCTTGAATAGGAATTTCTATTATGAATGCCCCCCCCCCATCAAATGGGTGCAGACAATGGAGTTGTATATAGTGATGGTAGAATGAGTACAAAGGAAAATAACCATCTTTAAGGAGGCAAACTACACACAAGTGATTCTAACTGTGTCACAGTAGTGTGAATGCCAACTCTTATGCATAATGTGCGAGACTCGCGCATGGGGCCTATTTTGAAAGTCTCATGCATACCCAGGGTTTTCTCACATATTCGCAGAAATCCCATGCATAGACAATCATATAAATTGGTTTTTTTTGCAAAATACGGTCAAAACCGGCCCCAAAGCTGTGGAAATATGGCCGAAAATGACTAAAAGAAACGGGAAAATGAGGTTTTCTTTTTTGCTGGTCAGATCAAAATCTAGGAAAATGGTGCCCAGCACCGTGCACTGGGGGATGTCCCACACATCACCATCAAAAAAGTTGACATGTATACAGTAGTGTTTTGCCTGCCTACCTGGCAAGCTTCATTCTTACAACCTCCTAGAGCTTGTCTAGTAACTTGGTTATAACTTGATTTTCTTAATTATTTAATTTAATTACTAGTGTTATTATGTTTATGAAGATTGTCATTCATTCAGGTAGATAATGATAATGAAGTAAACAATAAAACTGATCAACTGGACTTTCTGTTAATGGTTTTAATGATACTTTTGCCTCCATCAGTTTTATTGTTTACTTTATTTTTACTAAGATTATAATAATTACTTTTTTTCTTTTTATTATTATTATTTGCCATCATACAGCTATAAAATTTGATAAATGGTAAAATATTGCTAAATTCTTGTTTTATATTTCATTGTGGTGTACAAGATGTCACATAGACTACACCATAATTTTCCCCATTTCAGGGCCAATACCAGCACATAAATAACACATAGCCAGACTAGGAAGTCCTCACTCTAGCATCACTTTATATAACTCTATGGTACAGACAAACATTTGCAAGAAATAATATAATTCATTTGCTATTGCAAACATATCACAATATACTGACCTATAATTTTGAAATTCCTGGAAATTACTTCCAATTAATATACATCGGAAGTAAGTAATCAAACTCATTATTACGGTATTGACAAGATAATACAGAGAAGGGGTTCCCCCTTTACTGAAAACTTGTAAACAAATTTCAATAAGGATACACTGATTGCTAGAAAATATTCATATATCTTCATCCATGGTTTTAGTATTGGCAGGCAAGTTGTAAAAGCTTTTATGGTGACGAGGGGATATCTGTGTAGATCTTCAAGGCTCGTTCCTTGCGAGGTGAATAAATAATCTTATGGCCGGTTTTATTTAGCCTGTAAAAAGAAAGGTTGAAACTGTAATAATTCAAAGACAAATTGAGATATCTCTTTCACATAAGCAGTCATAAGGGAGAGTAACAGTGCAATTTTTGTATCGCCTACAAATCAAAAAATTACCATACACACACCAATAAACTCTCATTCTAAAAGGTGCCATATGAGGCATGACATGGCAAAACCACCAAGTTGTAGGAAATTTGAATATTGAGTTATTGTTAAAACCATATTAGAATTTTCGTAAGCTTTAAAATGAGGGGTCAACTATCAAAATCGGACATGTATAACTGAAGTTATTGAACAAAATATACA
>JAOTQE010096013.1:4820-26499 GCA_025631205.1 Nesometra sesokonis
AAAAGATGCAAAAGATGCAAAAGATGCAAAAGATGCAAAAGATGCAAAAGATGCAAAAGATGCAAAAGATGCAAAAGATGCAAAAGCATAAAAGAAGTCTGGTAAACAGTTTTGGTAGAATATTTGGAAATTGAGAAGATTTTGAGGAAAATACAGAAAATAGCAATTTGGAGAATACCTAGTAAAGCAAAACATGTAAATAAGATGGATAATTAAGTTGGTATTAATTAAAAATACCCTATGATGATATTTCTTTTTTTGTTTCAGGCGACCGTTGCCATCTGTTCCTGTTGATGATAGTCACCATATGGATTCCCAACCCATTAGAAATAGTCTAGCTGTGGAAACCCATAATGATGGTAAATATTGAAAAACTGCATTTTCTGGTGCCCCTACTTTATTTCATCGGTAGGTGGATGAAGTAGTGAGTTTTGTTCAGACTTCTTGAGGTTGGCACATTGAACCTTGTTCTGCACGTCTTGGTCAGCTATGCTCGGATACCCCATCTTGTATGAAAAGTTACAAAATTGACCATATAAATGAAATCTATCATGCTATGTTTAGATATAAGTATGCTATTGTACATGGTTAGAAACTAAGATTGCTTGATGTCTTCCCAGGTACGGATCCAAGGGGTCCACCCGACCCAGCCTCCCCCCCCCCCTCCACTTTTGACTTGGATGAATATTATTTGAACCTGAACTCATTGTTTGCAATAAAATATCTGTGACACTTGCCTCTCAGATACCAAGGAAATATATCTTGTTTGAAAATTGGACTGGTAGGACCCTAGACCCCTAGAAACAACACAAAATTTGGTATCAGGTCCCCTCTATCCAGCTCTGCTGGGTCCACTCCTGCTGCTGTTTTGTCATTGAACCTTAATACATATAACAAATATTAAACAGAAAAAAGTAACACGCCACTTCAGGGAAGGGTATGCTCATTAACTAAGACTTATTACAAGGGAATTTGAGATTTGTAGGGTGATACTTTTATCCTTCCTGTTTCCGTATACAAAATCACAGCTATGCAAGCTCATTGTGTGTAGAAATTTTTCAACACACAGGATAATTTCTGTGGACAGGGGAGGCTTTTGACGAGTTTCTTGTGTGTCTTACATGCTGGACGCATTCTACTTGCATTCTACTAGCGTGTATTCCAAATGACTTGGGTGGCATGCGAGGGTTTCAAAACTGATCCGTGTTAGTTATGTGTTACATAAGTGCACTGCGAGGTACCTGTGTTATAACTGCACGTTACCGGCGTGGGAGTTGCCTGCAAGGTTCCTTGTCAGTAAAACACCGGTATTAAACTCGTAGAATGCCTTTATATGACACATTTTCAGTGCATACAGTACCCACAGATCCACAGGCAACCGTATTGGTTAACTACGTGTGACTTGGGGCTGCTGCTGTTTTGCTGGACCCCAGGAATCCTATAGTATGTCATAAAATTGATAGCTACATTAATTTTAGTCTAGACTTTTTGTAATGTTTGTTAACTTTATCTACAGGGTCCAGTCCAGACAGAAGCCCGAATACTTCACCCCCACCACAGATACCACCACGAGAACCTTGTCCGCAAAGAGCATCGAGTAGTGCAAGCTCAGATCAGGCTATTACACCTATTACAGCTCCAGGTAAGAAACTAAACTGCGGACATTTTTCTCTAACCTACTCCACACTGAGGTCCAGGCATATAACTATTTGACTTCTATCCCAGACCAGGCTACTACACCTACTTCAAGTCCTAGTAACAAAATAAAACTGTTAAATATAGAATATGGTTTCTAGAAATTTTAGAGGCCATTTACATTGAGAATTCCATGAAATAAGTTTTTATTAATTTTACAAATTTGGACGAAATTCTCATAAGCGGATACCTCCTGTAAGTGGACACTTTAACCGGACCCGATGGTGTCTACTTATGAGAGGTTTAGCTGTATCCAATACCACCACTTTTTTCTAACCATCTCCGATCGTTTACCACTAGTGCCTCTATCAAATACGGCAAATTCAGACCAGGCTATTGCACCAACTATAGCTCCAGGTAATATACCATCTATTGATACTTTCCTATAGTGTGCTAACTTTTAATTAAATACTATAGATTAATATTGCTAAATGCTAACATTTTAAAAAGAATTTTATATGAGAATAATCCATTATTACTAGTATTCTAGAATTAATCTAGGCTTCTGTTTACAATGTTGATTACAAACTTTTGGCATTAAATTATCCTTTACACCTGGGGCGGATTGATATAAGCGGTCTTTGGACAGTCTTTATGTCAAGACCATCTATAATTGTGATGTCATGCACAGTCTTTAATTATAGACCATTGCTATACCGTGGTCTTGGCAGTTTGCAGTCTTCAATATTGAAGCATATTCAGAGGAGGCTTTAAATGGTCTTAAATCACTTACAATATGCCGGTTGCATTATAGTATTTGACATGAAATTGGCTTTTTTAATAAAATATATAAATTGTAAAAAACTGTTTATTTACTATGTCAAAATTAAAACTATAACTTTATTTGAAAGCATCAAGAGTGATGTGATATTAAAATTTACCTGAAGTAGCGCGCTCAATTACTGTTACTATCGATTTTGAAATTCAATTCTCTTTTGCAGTCTTAAAAGACTGTTAATTGCAATGGTCTAGTGGATTGCTAAGACTGTCTATGTGTTAAAGCTGGCTTTCTGTAAGTTAAGTCTGCCAGTTAAGACTGTTTATAGCAATCCGGCCCTGGTAAAAACCAGTTAACTTCCTACAATAAAATTCTGACAATTTCAGGAAATATCAGTACACCTATTAATAGTGATGTAACTTCCTTCTGAGTAGCAATTACCTCTAAATGTCAAACTAATATTCTTCTCATTCTTGCAAAGACTGAGGCTAAAAAGCCACTTTTATTTTCGATGATGACATAACAAATGTCGAAATATTACATCAGAATAATTCTTTCTTAAAATATGAAATTTCTTGTTAGAAATTAATCATTGGCCTTTTTAGAACATGCTAAAGATCACAGTCCACTATCAAATTTCCTTTGAAAGAAAAAACTTTTATATGCCTATATCAACTTTATTTCGGAAGTAAATATCCATATAACAAAATAAACGTATAATTATAACCTTAAATACAATACAGTATATGTGTAATTGTTGATACTGTATACCTTCCTTGAAAATTCAATTAATGCAAGATAGTAAACCATCTACAAAACATAGATGAAGATTCCAAAATTGGCATAACAATAATACTTTTTCTTAAAATATAGATTCTTGGCATAAAGTCATGTACTGATTTCCTAATAAATTTATTAAATGATAGTAACCTACACGAAACAAACCTAGCACTAGCACTGTTTGATATAAAAGTACATTATACATAGGCCTACTATGTAAAATAACAAAACAAGAGCAAGATTATAGTGACATTGTAAGCATGAAAGCTCGTTGTATATTAATAGATATTTATATTATTACTGTCAATTTATTATTGGAGATTGTTATCTCTGTTAGTTGATTTGAACTAAATAAAATAAAATACAAAATCCATCAAATATTATTTTAATTGTTGGTTTGATTTCTATAATTTTTTTATATACTGTAACTTCAGCTTTATAACATAATATAAATGGCCTCAATGAATTACTATAGGCCTATTGCATTATTATCTAGAACAGAACAATATGATATTGTTTGCTTTATAACTATTATTTGTTATTATTAACTTTTAATTTCATTTCTAAACTGTATTTCATTTATTTTCTTTGCCATAGTTTCAGATTCATGAAACGTATAATCTATGACCTTGAATTGGCTGTTATTGTACTTTAACATGCCAATAGAGGGCTCTCTTCAAAATAAATGCTTTATCATAATGTGATTCCTTTCAAAATGTTACCCATAATCTAAGTAATGAAAACCTTTTTTAAGTGTGATTATGAATATTTTATTTACATAGTTTCACCTTCATAAAAACAATAAGTTGAGTTTTTAATAAACAAAAATGATGTAATAGCTACTATTTAACTTAAAATTTGTTTAACAATGAATTATTTAGAATTAGTTTGTTTATTTACACTGGGGCCTAAAAATATGTTATGTTCCCCAAGCATAACTGTTTTGTAAAATTGGTCAGTCGGTCTGAAAATCTTTTTTAATAAGTGCCTCTTATTGTATTTACAATAAAACTACCCTTTGTTTCCTATATTTTAATTTTTGTATCACTTGTAAGTATTTCTTACAATTTTTTAGATAATCTTATGTATTTCTTACAAATTTCTGGATTATTTTATGTTTTAGCCAATACATTGGAAAATGAGAAAACTATAAAAAAAAATAAATAAATAAAAATGGCAGACCCCTGATTTTCAAATATTTATGTCAGTTTGGGTTGGGCAACATAAAGATTTTTAGATGCCTCATCATGTAGTATATTTCACGCATTTTTAGCTCTGAAGAGGAGCTCCAAAAGCACTTATCTGATTAATCAGTTAAGTAATAAATATGCATGAGTGGTTTTTACAAGATAGGATATGAGTAGAAATCACCCAATTAAATTGGCTCTGTTTCAGCTAGGATCTAGTGAGATCTTGTTTGTTGTGTCCTGGAACAAATCTACTGGCCTAAAATTAATATTAAACT
Organism: Nesometra sesokonis; assembly: GCA_025631205.1. NCBI lineage: Eukaryota > Metazoa > Echinodermata > Crinoidea > Comatulida > Antedonidae > Nesometra > Nesometra sesokonis. The sequence continues at coordinate 9,479 of JAOTQE010096013.1, forward strand.
TATTATCTATCTGATTTTTAAACACAACCCACTGCAGCAATCTTAAATTGGATGTCAAATGCTCCATCAAAAATGCATCCTAGGCCTATAGAAAGGATACAGGGAGGAAACACTTGTTATTGCTAGTAAGCTATATTGAATAATGTAATTATAATATTGAACTCGCTGTGGTAAAATAATGAACTCGTCTTTGTTCAGTACTTCGCCACAGCTCGTACAATATTTTTCGTTATCCCTCTCAAAGGTATTCAATATTATATAATATTGAAGCATAAAAAACAAAATAGTTAAATAATAACTGTATGTATTCTTTATTGTAGAGGGTATGGTATTAATGAGCCCTGAGAATGATCATGTACTTGCAAGCTATCCTTGGTTTCATGGCACATTATCACGTATTGATGCTGCACAGCTGGTGTTACAGGGTGGTCATACTTGTCATGGTGTATTCCTGGTACGACAGAGTGAAACAAGACGTGGGGAGTGCGTCCTTACTTTTAACTTTCATGGCAGGCCCAAGGTAGGTACATTATCCAATACTAGCTTAAGACCACCACACACGTTACAAGCCAATGACACAAGACAACATTCACTCATATCGCCACTGAACATCAATAGCTTAAGCCTGTTTTCTTGTCGATCGTTAATCCCAAAAACGGCGATTTTGATCGTTAATTTTTAAAAATGACGATTTTCACAACGATCGACAGGAAAAGGGGTCACTTTCGACGTTAGAAAAAGTTTGACGATTTGGATCGTCAAAGTTAAAACAAGGTCACCTTTGAGGATTTGGATCGTTAAATTTGGGCCTAGAAATTAATCACACATTTTGTTTATTTCTTAAATTTTTGTGAGTTGTAACTTGCTTCATAACATAAAATGTACAATTATCTAACTAATATATAAAAATTGCAGTTGAAAAGTTTGTTAATTTTGTTTTATTGTGATTTTAATTCGTATCGATGATTTACGAATTTCCTTGCGCACACCGTAGTAAATAGTGGAAATATAGGGGTCCAGCCTGATTTGAATTTTATCGTAAATTGTTTAACTTTCAAAACGCTGTTTCAAATCGGTGATTGTGGAATAACAATCGACAGGAAAACAGGCATTACATGTTGAGAAATTTCATGCTTTGATGGTGCAGAGCAATAGCTCAGACTTTGTATGCACTACACAAGCGCGTTTATAAGCCAATAGGTCCGCGTTGCTAATTGTTCACATGCATTCATACTTTAATGCCTGTGTGTTTTGGAAAAAACACTTAGCAACCTGTTGTCATATAATCTAGTGCATTGGAAAGTGTAAAGGTAAAATACACTTCCTCTGTACGTGGTGCAGGGGAATAGCTGTTAAATATGAAACAAGTTAGAAACTTCTACTGCGCACATAAACTATCGATGTATGACATGAGTGTCTGTTGGTTGCGCCATTGGCTTAAGAGTGCTTTGGCCTTTAATTACTCAATTACTTAATCAGATGTTTAGCACTACAGCTCCTTTGTCTGAGCAAAAAACCACAATCAGAAAATTTAATAATGCAGGCCTATAGCAAGTGGTGGTGGGGGTGGGGGGTGGGGGTGGGGAGTGCGATGCATATTTTTGTCAAGAGTTGAATGATGGACTTTTCGATTCAACGAGGTGGAACTGAGTTATATGGAACAGGCAATCTTTCAATTCATGGAAATATTTTCTCCCTTCAACAAAAAAAAACCTTTATTATTTATTTTATAACATACCTACTGGCCTAAAATTAATATTAAACTTATTATCTGTCTGATTTTTAAACATAAAACCTCCCGCAGCAAACTTAATTTGGATGGCAAATGCTCCATCAAAAACGCAGCCTAGGCCTATAAAGTGGATTTTGGCCATTACAGAGCAAAGTAAATAATATTCCTATTGCATGACAAAAAAAAACCTCGAAATTTTGACAAGTTGGACGTTAAATGGATCCATTAAATATAACTATAACCCCCTCCCCAAATTAAAAACGTCTATTTTTTGCACGGTCAATTAATGACACAATGAGAAGGCCACCAGAATTTAACAGAAGGCTGTGCAACACCCAAATTAGGGAAAAAATCACCCGTTTTTGCTTGTCAAACCTAGACGCCGGTGGAAAAGTGGGTCCAGAATCCTTGTATTTGCACCTCCCCATTCATGGGTTGAAGATGCAGACATATGGAAACGGGGGCTGCTAGAGAGTACATGTTATAGGGGGGGGGGGTCTGAGGACACGCTTCTCTAGGCAATTTTGGTCTTGAAATGAACGGAAATGGCTTCAGGGCCATGCTAAGAGATCGATTCCTGTCTTATGATTACTAAATATTTTGTATATAAATTTGATATATTTTGCTTTCCGAAAGGGGTGCGGGAAGAGGTCCGGTCTGTCCCCCCCCCCCCAAATCTGCCCCTACTATTTCCAATCCTTGCTACGGCCCTGTAATGAAATGCATTTACACAAATTAACCAGCACAACTAATATAAACTAATAAAACACTTCTTTATCATCAATTCTTTAGCATTTAAGGTTACAACTAGACCAAGATGGCAAATGTAAAGTGACGCATATCTGGTTTGATAGTATATTTGATATGCTTGATCACTTCCGGACACACCCCATCCCACTGGACAGTCGTGACGGATCCAGCCAACCAGATGTTTCATTGACGGTCTACGTTCCAAACACTATACGACCGCGGACACCAAGCTCTGCGGACAGCTCAGATAGTAATGTACCATTCAACCCAGATGGCATGCCAGTCTCAGAATTCACAACACCCGGCAATAGTTTCTTCCTACCGATCAACGACCCAAGGCCGACAAACGGTATTAGTACTGATCCTGCCGAAGAAAACCACAGAGGCGGTGGGCGTGCTGTTAAAAATCAGTACGCATTTGTATGATAGTTTTGTTATATCTAAATGGGTTTGAAATAAGTTGCAATGGTATAGAATATTTTAAGCATATGATTGTATTAAGATGCTGTTGAACTCCCATCTCTGAATGTTAAACTCTACACATGGGTTCTGTGCAAGCTAGCATTTTAATATGTTGTTGAACTCCCACCTCTGAATGTTAAACTCTATAAGAGTTTCTGTGCAAGCAAACATTTCTATGCATCAAATATGGTAAAGCCCTATTTTTGCAATTCATTAATTTTCGCGACATTTTGACAGCACAATCACAAAATTAAGGGAGTCGCATAATCTTGCAAAGATTGAAATGTATTTTAACCTACTATAGCGGTTTTATTTTGAACTGACAGCCTTAAGAAAAGTCTGATTGTTAACAGTTGATAGGCACAGAGGTCAGTTGACTCTATTGTTTCATAAAACAATAGATATGGTGCACAGTCAATGATAATGTTTATATTTAATGTGAATATACACATTTTAGTAAACTGTTTTGAGCTTCATCTCTTAGACAAAGTCTATATAATTAACAAAACTGACTTTACAATACCATTTCAGGCATGTTTTTGTTGACAATTACTATCATCAGACAAACTATTTAAATACAGTTACAGTGCATTATGCAGTAAAGCATGCAATTAAGAGATGAACTGGTAAAAATTGTAGAGGAATACATTGTAATTTCAAAAATCTTGGTTATTGTAAACAACAAAATCGCTAAATCTATCATTATTATCATAAAAATAGTGGGTTTTACAGTACAATTAGGTTTCTGAGATCAGTGTAAGAGATGCGGCTGATGTTAGTCACTGCACATACAAAAAACGTTTCTAGCATTGTATGAAGGTGGTTTGCCACCAAAGTCAAAAACAAATTCAGTGATCAGTGATCATTTTGAGTGAGTGTGCAGAAAGTGGCTGTATACAGGTACTTGCACCCGAGACTCAAATACAATTCAGAGAGCTTTTTTAGTGAGCACAGATGTCTATTTCGATGCATGCAGCCCAGATTCCAACAGAATTCTGATGGCATTTTCAATGAGTGTGCAGTATTTGATTGTCTGGGCTGGGCCTAAGATTGACATATCAGGCAAACCTATTCAACGTGTTCAATTCATTTGATCATGGATGTGTTAGAAGACATTATACTAAACAAATTATGCTACCATTTATATTCCTTTAAATAATAACAAATTATTTTAAATATTTAAAAAACTATAAAACATTTTTTAAGTCATTTTTTATAATAGAATTGTGAAAATTAGATTTAAATATCTTGTGTCACTGTAAAGTACGCAAAATACAATAATATTATTATTGTACATTATTAATAAGTAAAAATCAATTTCAAACTGTATTTAAAAAAATAGTAACATTATTAACATCAGATAAATTTTTGAAATATTTTGATGTATATATTTACTTATTAGGAAAGAGATAATTATGCAGTATTATGCATTGATAACGTTGGTATTTGATTAAACAGTAAAAACAGCAGTAATTAGGTAAAAAATTCAAAATTGGTGATCAAATTCTAAAAATATTCTACAAACCCAAAAGTTTTGTCATTTTTGGTACAACTTCTAGCTGCCTCTTTCTATCACCGACAAGAGCTAAATTGAAAATGCAAGGTAAAATACATGGAACCCTCTGGTTACTATTTTGATGTATTATTTAATTTGTTAATCATATATTTTGTAAACAACCTAACAACTCTCAACAACAACATTTGAAACATTGCTTAAATTTGTTGTTTATTGTTAGGCCCAATATCTGTAAATTCTTGCCACTGGATAGCAAACACCTACAATCGTTAACAACATTGTTAATCCAAAATTAAAGTGTACCTGTAACTCATTTTAACTTTAATAGTTGATGATACCCTCAGAAGTGACAATTAAAATGGCACATTTCCTGTGAATTAGTTTTTCATGTTTTTACATTGATAACTCTTTTTTTTTTTAATGTTGTGCTACAATTGCATTGATTTATACAAGATGAAGACAGGCTTTGATTATTGTACCAGTTGCTTGCTATTAATATACATTAATCTATTACTAGATAAAATATTTTTAGTTTAAAACCATTGTTTTTATCCTATGATCGACAACTCACTCCAACATGAAATTATGAAGTAATTATGTGAGGTCTCGCCACAAAATTAGTTACATTGTAGATCAAATTGTGATAATCACCAAAATAGGTTTGAGATCAGATTTTTGTGAAATTTTGTTTTTATTGATTATGAGTAGTATGGTACTTGAATTTCATTATCATTTTTAAGTCCATTTTCAAGCAGGAACTTTCTTTTTGAGACTGTGTGGATTACCGTATGGGTGAATCTATTACAACGTTCTAATACCTACAATTTTTATTCCCCAATCATGAGATTCATTTTGTTGTGAGACCTTGTATTGATGGAGAGCTTTTAAAATGCGAAGATATAGAATGTGGAATGTACCCACATCATGTCAATGCACATGCTGGTCACGGCTGAGCGCATTTATAATCACTTCGCGTTTCATGTTCGACATTGTCACAAATCAGAAGCTCTCTGCTGTAAACAAATCCAAGGCAGAATTATATGTGTGTAATGTGATGATTTTTAAAAACATTTATTTGATATGTGTATTAAGATTGTAAGCAGCTGTGCTGTTGTTGTATAATGTGTTTGTGTAGACATTTAATTGTTTGATATAATTACAAGAATAATTAATCTATATATGCCTAATTGCAATCATGTTACTCGCAATTATTTTTAGATTTATCTGGATGAAACTAATTCAGTTTTCTGCATTGTTGTACAAATTGGTCGATCAAAATTTTGTTTACCAATTTGGTTTTATTGTGCAGTATAACTATATTTATTATTATGCTATGTTTATACACAATGGTTCAAATTAACTCAAAAAATTAAATGTTTTATATATTTGATTTTATTGATTTGGCATGCCGGCTTGGGAGCCACAAAAGCCGGAAACCCACTGTCGCCTAGAGGGCTTGCGACTCCCTAAAATATTGCAGTGGTTGCTGCTTCTGGTTTATGAATAATATATTGCAAGGAGTTGTAAAATGCATTTGTGAGGTCTCACCACAAAGTGAGTCGTATCGTAGGTGAGATCAAATTGAAATATTCGCCAGAATAGGGCCGAAGCAAAGTTTTTGAGAAATTTAGTTTTAAATAATGATGAGAACTATGGTACTTACATTTAATTATAATACAGTTTCCGTTTTGGGTCAGTTTTCATGCGGAAAAGTGCCCTCTATGCAGATTTTCTGAGATTTATAGCCAAGTCTCTTGTTTATTTTTACATTACTTCATGTTCGATTTTCTCAAAACCTTGTTTCCATACATGAAAACTTCAAATGCACTATCTTTGGGTCTACATATGCAATGAATGTCTTTTAAAGTGTAGATTACTGCTTATATTATTCTCTATTAGATGGTACCATTTTTTGGTGAGACCTCACATTTGTTTATTGGGTAAATATTGTATAACCTGGGTATAATACATAAACATAAAATGCATTACTCTAGACATTTTCAAAACCCTGGGTATAAGCCCACCAAGTAAATGATTGTGATTCCATGTTTAGGTTAGGTTAGTAGGCTTATAATAGGGTAAAGTATGTGCACATCGCATACTGATTGAATTCCATATTCATGGTTAGTAGGCTTATACCAGGGTCTGTATACATCACACACTGACTGGGATTCCAAGTTCAAGGATAGGGAGCTTATAATACTAGGGTACTGTATGTCCACATCACACTGACTGGGATTCCATGTTCAATGTAGTGGGCTTGTGCTAGGGTATATGTCCACATCACACACTGACTGGGATTCCATGTTCAATTTAGTGGGCTTATACCAAGGTATATGTCCACATCACACACTCAATAGGATTCTATGTTCAATTTGGGCTTATACCACGGTACATGTCCACATTACCTACTGACTGTGATTCCAAATTCAAGGATAGTGAGCTTATACTAGGGTATATGTCCACATCACACTGACTGGGATTCCATGTTCAATGTAGTGGGCTGGTACCAGTGTCTATGTCCACATCACCCACTGACTGTGATTCCAAGTTCAAGGATAGTGAGCTTATACTAGGGTATATGTCCACATCATACTGACTGGTATTCCATGTTCAATATAGTGGGCTTGTGCTAGGGCATATGTCCACATCACACACTGACTGAGATTCTATGTTCAAGGCAGCGGGCTTATACCAGGGTATATATAGGCACATTGCACACTGACTGTGATTTCATGTTTAAGGTAGTGGGCTTATACCAAGGTTTACCGGCACATTGCATACTGACTGGGATTTCATTTTCAAGTTAGTGTGTTTTTCTAAGGTCAGTATGGTGTTTATACTGCATACATGGTAATCTATTCTAAACAAAACAGGAAAACAAAAGTAGTATTCGTTTTTGATTAAATTAAAACGATTTTGAGAATTGCAACTTAAGGTAATGTAACATAAGCAACATACAGTGTGGAGTAGCTGCACCACATCAAGGGATTCATTAGTGCTAGTGGTAAAGCCAGATTAAAGAATACTAGTAATTACAATCAATCAGACCAGTCAATCAGAACAGTCATATGAAAGTCACTGGAGGCAAATTTGCTATTGCTCGAGTTAGCTAGCAACAGGCCATCATAATATACAATGTCTTTTTCATAAATTTAGTAGTTTTATTACTTATATATTGGTATTTTGATTGTTCTTGTGTGTTATCATTATATTATATCATATTTTATGAATATTGTGGTAATTATATTCCAGTTAAAATTATACTTATTTTTAAGGACCATTAAAGATATTCAAAAAGAACATTTTAGCTTCATATACCTGTTAAAAATGAATATATGACATTTTTTAGTAATTTGATAATATACAGTTCAGTATTTTTTTGTATGATGCATACTCCAAGACTATGCCATTGTGTTTTGATCCAATATTGTGGCATTCATTATGTCATCATCAGTTCAACTATCCACTGAGGAAATGCATAATGCAAAGTATCAAATGTGTAGACGAATCAGGACATTTAGCAGGTGACTAACTTTGAAATTCAACTAAAGATCCATGATATCTACATGTCATTTAAGCAAAAGATGTATTATACATACAAAATACAAAAATGCTCTTAAAAAAATCGCATTTATTTCTGATAATAAACTACACTTCTTCTGATTCTTGTTATCGCTGATGTTAAACAGTCACTAACATTCCTAATGATGACAGAACTGGTGTCGAAATATTGAAACATGGAGGCATGTATCTCACAGAGTATGCATCATTATTACCTTAAGTTAATCAGTGGACCGTTTGATATTTTATTTGCATAAGTTTTGTTCATAGCTTCATATATATATATTTGTTAGGATAATAACAAGTTCTCTTTAAAAACAAAGTAAATGTGTTTATACAATATTGCATGTCATAGTGCCCAGGTACAAGTAATTAATTGTTTGTTTTAGTTGTTTCTGTTGAATATTTTACATATCTATTTTTTTATTTAACTGAAATATTTATGTCTCTTTGACCAATTTTAGTTTGTATATTATGATTATATGAAATAATATGAATGTATAGGCAATTTTCACGATAGGATGCCACTATTAGTGATGTTTCACAAATTTATGAAATACGATAACGAAAACAGATACTTGACATTTTCATTTTTGAAAGTTGCTAAATCTGTTAAAAAATGTATCAATTTTTCTACCTACAAATTTGTAATGATTGTCATACAATACTGACCAAATGTGACAGATATTCATGTTTTCAATTCAAACGTTACAAGAATTTTCGACACATCTATTTACGTTTTCGTATTTCGTGAAGGTGCGAAACCTCGCTATTGTTTGAAACTTATAAAAGCTTGCCAGAAAGCAAGAAAACAAATTCTTGTTTGTTCAATAAATCCGATGATGATCGCACTCATTTTGTAAAAACCACTCATCCATAAAAAAAATGCATCATTTACTTAATCAACATCAGAGCTAAAGTTATAGATATAACATAGATGAAAAAAGTATAAAATATAGGCATTTCAGTGGCAGATTCAGAAATTTTTGAAGGGATGGTCTGGAAATTTGTAATTTATCTCCGAACGGGGTGGGTGTTTTCCTGGTTTTTAATCTGTCCGTCACTGCCCGCTGTGTTAAGGCCTACAATCTTTATTTTGCCCAAGCCCGATTGAACCACAAGCTTGAAAATCAAGGTTAACAGTTTTTTTTAACTTTCCTATCTCCCAAACCTTTTGGCTAAATACATAAAAATATCTCACGAAAATTGTAAGAAAAGCTTGAAAGTGTACAAAAATAAACTACAGAAATTAAGAAATAAATGGTAGTAAAATACATTAAAACTGACTAAAAAGATATCCTGTCCAACCTGAATTAAAAAAAAATGTGCTTGTGCAAAATAAAATATTTGCCCTAATGTTACAAGGCTCCCAGGTCTCCAGGATTAGCTTGGAGTCTCCAGGAATTTTGCTGCTTCTCCTTGGCTACAGGAAATACCAAATTTTCTCCAGGAATTCACATATTTCTTGATTATCTTTCAGGATTTTTGATGAATTAGCAATATCAAAAAAGAAATGTAGCGTTTTTTAATTTATTTGGATACCAAATGTTATTTTGAAGGTTCGTCAATAATTGTACCAAATATAATATTAAACACTTTTTCATTTGTAATAAAGCATAGATGTTCTTATAATTTTACTTTTAGATGCCCATATAGTACCTTAAAACTGTTATTAATGCTTGCCGACAAAATATGCAGGATTTTTGGTTGATTTTTGGTTTTCAAACTTTTGGAGCTCTGATGTTAGCTTTATGGTCTAACATAAAACATAGGTCTTCACAAAATATTTTTATCTGTTTTTACAATTTTTGGATAATGTTATGCATTTATCCAAAATGCGGAGAGATATTAGTTTTTTGTTTATGTGTTTCTGATTTACCAAAGTAGTTTTTAAAGTAAATCTTTAGGTGGAATCTTGCCTGTGAAAATGGTTTAGTAACAAAACATTTGAAATATGATTAAAGAGGCATAAAGTGCTGCATCTGTTTTCTACGTATCAATCATACTTAATACTTACTACTTTAAGCTGCTTTCATTTTGTTTCCTTTGTTTAGTTTAAGAAAGTGTATTTGCCAAGTTATTTTATGAACTAAAGAATATATGTGATACACAATTATTAGAATCAGATATCTTAACTGAAGAGGACTGATGACAATGAATTTCGTAAATCAAACAACTCATTAAGCGTTAAGAAAAGATTGATTATTGTAGTCCCCGGTTACTGATCAAGGTAATTACTGTAAATGAAATAAATTAAATAAATGGAGTGATCAGTCTTTGAAGGAAAAAAACCTGAATTAAGTGTGTGAGGAATGAATAAAAATGTGAATTTAATGGACTGGTATCTAACTTGGATAAATGGAATTGTAACCATATTTCAGAATTGGGGAATGAATACCCTATAAAAATAATTGATTTATCCAAGAACCCTGCAATCAAGGATGGTACACCCAAAAACATTTATAACAACTAATGTTATAATACATCCATGACAAGAACTATTATCCATTCTCAAAATAGGCAGTTTTCGATCCATAACTTTGACTCAAACTTTAGCTGATGACATCACAATGAATAAACGGTTAATGATTTGTTATACGTTAAACTGTTAAAACAAGGTTATCAACCTATGTATCAAATCTTTAACCTAATAGATACGCACACGCAGTTACATTTCATTAAAAAAGGGGCGGGGATTATGTTATGTCGGGATATTGGATTAAAGTTAAAGTTATGGATCGAAAACTGACTATTATGTAGGTCTTAGTGGGTACTTGTTGGTTTATCCTGTTAAGTTATATATATTAACAACTCCACTCTTGGTTTTTGTAATGATTTTGAGAATGTGCAATTATTCAATCAGACAATGTGATGTAGAGTTACCAGCTTTAGGGACCATGTTAAACTTACTCAACTGCAGGTACTGCAGTAATACAGTATCAGCAGTACTGCAGTTTCAGTCATACTTTGTACAGAAACATGTTTCAATTATAGACCAACTGTAAATCATAGTACAACACTACTGTACTGTTTTTCAATATTGTATACTGTACAATATACTTATATTACTGCAGTACTGTACTGCAGTAAAACAGTCCTACCAAACTCCACATTGGTACCATAGGACAGTAGTAAAGTACGTATAGTAGGTCATTGTGATTTGTTGTCCAACAATGATTAAATGAATTTGTAAGGTATTCAATTTTTTGTAAAATATGAAAATGTCTTCTAAATGGGATTTTACATCTGTTCAAGTTCCGGTTCTGGTAAAGAAATCAAATTTCTATTCGTTGGTGAAGTTTTTTCATTCACACCTATGTGGTACGGTTTGTTTGTCTTCACTTTTGAAGAATAGGAATCAAATTGCTTTGCCAGAATCAAAACTGGAACTTGACCCAGAAGAGATGTGGAAGTCCTTAGAGCGGGGCACTCACTGCGTCCTGCGACGGCCGAACGACTAAACCGTCAGTTTCTGTATGCGTGGTTGCCCAACGCGATGACAGTCTTCTACTCGTCGGCCGACAGTTTTTTTAACTGATTTCCTCGTTAAATCACTTAAAAACAGTCGGCCGACGAGTAGAAGACTGCCATCGCGTCTGGCAACCAAACACAAAGGAGCCACGGTTTAGTCGCACCATTTTCACCTCTAGTTAAATACTAAACATAGATGAATGAGTTTGATTTGATGTACATGATTCACAGTTATTTTCAACAGTTTCTGAAAATAAATAACCCTAGAAAAAAATTTATCATTAAACAGTAAACCACAAGCGCCTACTACTCATGTGGTAGAATTTATGTATGCTACTGCTACTACAGCCACACTACCAAATACCACCGCCACACCACCACCACCATCGCTTCTGCTACCACCGCAACATTACCACTACCATCACCACCGGTGTTTAGTAGGGCTACAGTAGAATAATTTTGACAAAATCCCTTATTTAGAAACAGTTATATTTTGGCATCATATGAAAAATACATTGTGTTGGTTATACAGTAGTTTGTTTTACATTCCTGGTATATTTTCTCAGATTTTAGTAAGTTTTGTATGTCTAAACGTATTTTCTTTTCAGACCAAATACTAAAGTAATACATGGATATTCCAATAAATATATGGGTAGAATTATTAATTGGTTTAATTGCATGATGAATATTTTAAATTAAATTAATTGTAACTAATTAATTAAGAGTACAGTATTCAATTATTTATTTTAGCACAATTTAAATCTTCAAAAAATGTTAAAGAATTTAACTGCTATATAAATTTATTAGACATATATAATACAGCATAAATTTGAAATAATGACCATTCGATCAAAAAAAAAACACCCCGAAATATATACAGGCATAAACACCGAAAAAAAGAAATCAAAATGGTTGCAGTAGTAAGCAAATGAATTTGTAAAAAACTTACCGCTAAAAATGGTTAAATTGTATTTATTGTTATATTCAGGGTAAACTGTATACAAGTACACTATTATGTTTACAATTTTCTTTGATATATACATATGTATACATATTTGTATTAGTAGTTGAAATGTTTCATTTCAAATGAAATATTATCTTGTAGGATTAATATATATATATATGGCCACTGATCGTTGGTTTGGGTATTTTATGGTAACTGCTCGGTGGAAAAATGTGGTCGATGGGGAGTTGTGTAATTAAATTTATACTAATTAGTAAACCAATATCGGTGAAATCAAAGGGTATAGTAGTAACATCACCCATATTAATATACATATTTTTGTTGGAATTAAACTGAATTTGAATACAGTATGTTGTTTTCATGCGACTGTTGTTGTTTACAGAGCGAGTACACTGGGTTTTTTTTTCTCGTCTTTGGTTGAATCACCATTTTTATTCATCGTATTCATGAGTAAATATGATTTTCTACACTGATTCTTCACAGTTTATTTGCTTGTTAAAATAAATTATTTATATGTACAGTTGAACCTCTTGTAAGTGGACACCCTCGTGTCCGGGAAGTGTCCACTTACGGAAGGTGTCCCTTTACAAGAATTTCGGCCGATAGATGGCCAAATTTTGTAAAATCATATACGTAGTTATGTCCGACATTTCACGAAATTCCCAATGCAAATGGCCTCTCAAGTTTTTAGAAACACCATTCAACATTTTATTAAATATTATTTATCACTTTTTAAGATCAGTTACTTCAGTAATAATGATTTTCAGCCATTACAGTATAAGGATTTTGTGCAGAAATTTGCATTCGTACAAAATTCACGAAATTTTTCGGGATGGCCGCTTATGGGAGGTAAATTAACATATAAAAAATATAAATTTTAAGTCTAAAAGTGTCCCTCCCAGAGGTACCAGATGCACTAGATAAAAAGAACAAACGGGCGTTTGGATAACAGGCCGTTATGATGGGAGGTGTCCACCCACAGGGAGGTTAAACTGTAAGCCTACACCGGTTTTTGAAAACAAAATCTTAATGCCCATTAAATAAGCACCACTTCAACAAGCATTCGCTGACCTAAGTATTCTGTCTTGTACAAAGTTTTTCATCAATGTTATATTATCTTTTTTATCATTATCGATTGGCGTCAGTTTCCTTAACTCCTCTCAATGTTCATTAACTTTGAATAACTTTCCCTCAATTTACAATAGTTTTCATAAGCACGTTTTCAACATATACAGTCCACCTCTCAAAAGTTAAAAAACGTGTAAGCGCCCGGAGTTATTCGCGCAAGTACGTTATCATATTAGAGAAACGTAAAATTACGAAACTATATACAATTTCCTAAATATATTTTAGATAACAAAAAATATTAACGTACAGTACATTATTATAACTCCATACAAAATCTCGATAAATTTCTGACAAAGCGACCAAGTTCGATAACGTTTCTTTGACTACGAGGTGCCCTTTGGGACATCAGCCATTCTGTCTCAACAAAATAGCATTTTGTCGACAAAATTATTATTTTGATGAGACAAAAAACATTTTGACAACAAAATATTATTTTGTTGCAACAAAATAAAATTTTTTAACAACAAAATTACATTTACTGACAGAATACTCTGTTGGGTTGATGCGGTGAAACTGTGTTTTTTTCATTAAAAACGAAGTTCTGTCTCTTGTTGACTGGCTTCATATAATTCGTATCAATATCCCGCTGGTTTTCCACCCTTCCTATCGTCGCAATAGGCTGTTAGATAGTCGTTTGATTTCCTCTTGATGCCTTGTACAACACCCACAGTTGACCTTGGTTGAATTTCATGCTTTCTTTTTTCCAACCCTTCAAGTATTTCCTGAAAAAAAAAATTAAATGTGTTTTGGTATAAACTTAAAATCACAACTTAGATGTTTAGGTATCTTATTTTTTTGAAGTGATCCTTAAATGAAGTAATAGCTAGGGGCGGATCCAGGATTTTGAGTTTGTGCGGGGTTTGTCAATGAAGCAGACGTAGCATAGCACGATTTGATTAGACAAGGAAAACCCCGTGCACTATTAGGCCGAACCTTGAATCATACTGGTATCCAAATTATAACTATAATTGACCGGTCGTTTAATTACAACCTATTGACATATTGCTTTCAAATCAATGGGGGAGGGGTTGCTATTAATCCTGTAAAGCCCTGCATGTAACAACAATAATACAGTGGAACCTCAATTTTACATTGGCCCGCTGTATGGGACCAGAAGAGGTATGTAAATGTGGGGGTTTGTAAAGCTGAGTTATGGTTTGTGATAAGTTTGTTCATTAATGATTTCCTCATTTACTACTACCCAATACGGGTACCTAAACAATAATACTATAGGCCTTTCTACTAACTTAAGACGGGCACTCACTGCGTCGTGTGCGACGGTCGTACGACGGTTACACAACTAAACCGTCGCTCCCTGTGTGTGTGGTTGCCAGACACGATGTCAGTCTTCTACTCGTCGGCCGACGGTTTTTTAGTGATTCAATTGAACAGGGAAATCACTAGAAAAATCGTCAGTAGACGAGTAGAAGACTGTCAAAGTGTCTGAGAGCCACACACACAAGAAGAGACGGTTTAGTCGTGCGACCGTCGTCGCACGACGCAGTGAGCGCCCGGCTTTACACGCGTGTCTCGCGCATACCAAGGAAATTCTACTGTTGAATTGACATACATCGTTATTTCTTACGTATCAGTGAGGTTTCACAGATTTACGATATACGATTATGAAAACGGGTAGGCCTAGGTCACTCTTACATTTTTTTAATTTGCTAAATGTGTTCAAAACTAGGCCTACCTGTATCAAATTTCTACCTACGATTTGTTGAAAATAGTGACCAACTGCGATAGAAATTCAAGATGTTCAAATCAAACGGTATAATAATTTATGACGTCGTATCCGTTTTTGTATTTCGTGAAACCTCCCCTTTTATTCTCCAGCGAGATACGAAATACGATGAGGAAACGGACGTCAAAAATTCTTATAGTTTTTCAGTTAAAGACCGTTAAATCTGTCACAGTTAATAAGTGGAATATATACACTGTAAAAAATTGCACTGTTAAAAAACGGAAAAAGCCCTAGTAGCCAGGATGCCAAGAAAATCCATTAAATTTTACGGGTAAATGCCCGTAAAATTACGGGATTTTCTTGGCATCTTGGCTACTAGGGCTTTTTTCCGTAAATTTTACAGGAATTTACCGTAAAATTAATCGTGTAACAAAAATGTCCGTAAAATTTACAGTACAAAAGTAAAAATGCCCGTAAAATTTACGGGATTTTCTTGGCATCCTGTCTGCCAGGACTTTTTTTTTTGTAAATTTACGGAAATTTTTTTACAGTGTACGTTAACTGAACACAATTATCATCTTACAAAAGCCAAAATGACGTATCCGTTTCTGTTGTCGTATTTTATAAAATTGCGAAACACTATTGTTATCGTACCACTGTCTTACGTGATGTGTAGCGTTATTTTTACCTTGCTAAATTCTTCTTCATATTGAACATAATCTGGAACCAGCTGATGGTGAATTCTTGGTTCCTTAATTGCATTCTCTATATTTTTACCAAACCACAAAGTATTCATCGCAACCTAGACAAATACAATGTAGTATTCATTGATCTAATTGAACGGTGGGAAGGTTAGATGGTTGGCAGTATAAATGCTAACAAATAAATCCAAACGAACGTTTTGACATCAAACAAATAATAAATTGGAAAAGAAACACAACAATAATCTTCACGTTGTAGTCAACATACTACATTTATTTACAAAAAATGATGGTCTTACGGCCCCATACTAACAGACATGTTTCGGTGGACCAACCACCTTCCTCAGTGAACACATATTAGATAGCTAACATTCTATTTATATCAGTGGCTAAATAATGTGCATTGTTGCCTACAGTCCATAACCATGATCAAATACTTGAAAAAATTAGTAAGTAAATTAGGCCAAGTGGCTATTACTAAGACTATACGTAGTTTAAAGCGACAGGGTTGAATTTACATGAAAAAGCTGTTTGTTAAGAGAAGGTTTCTCCCATTTGATATGCATGGCCTTCTTGATCTTAAGGGCCACCGTAGTTCGGACGGAGTCTAATATGTGTTCACTGAGGAAGGTGGTTGGTCCACCGAAACATGTCTGTTAGTATGGGGCCGTAAGGTCACCATTTTTGTAAATAAATGTAGTATGTTGACTACAACATGAAGATTAAAACCGTTGTGTTTCTTTTCCAATTTAACAAATATATATATATATATATATAGAGAGAGAGAGAGAGAGAGAGAGAGAGAGAGATGGTTAAAATGGCATCCAGTGTACACTAGAATTATCGACTATTATTGCTTATTGATGAAATTCAAACAAATGCATGTATAGCATTCCAGGAAATTTGCATATATCTGGCCAACGTTATAAAAGCTTACGTTTTGGCTGTACGGTTTTCATTGCTGGTTCAGCTCTAAAGCTGTACTGACGAAGGGTAAACCCAGAAACGGATCCGTCTGCAGATGAGGGCTTAATCCTAGTGGCTATTTG
>JAOTQE010096014.1:0-14280 GCA_025631205.1 Nesometra sesokonis
ATTTATTTCGAAATATTGAATCTTGTCACGATGGCGTGTATCTCATTGCTTGGAGTATGCATTATACTTTCTTACTTGAATAAAGTTATCTTATCTTAGTCTTTATGAGATTTTGTAAATATCAATGCAATCTAGCTCCATCTACTTGATATGTAATAAATGAATAAAGAAATAGAATAAAAGTTATTAATAATATTTACAAACATGATTGTTTGCCATACAGAAATGAGTGGGCCAGAATGCAATTATAATACTATAATAAAGATGAATAGTTTTATAACTTACGTCCTATTCTGCCTCCAGACAACTATGACGATGATGATAAGTACAAGCAAAGAGAAGACAAAACCAACGATGGCCAGCTGACCATACCAGGGAATTATACTGCAGACGCTTGTGATGGGCTCTGGAAGAGGAACCCCATCACGACATACTCTGCAATTAAAAGAAATAAATTTAACTTGGCCGTTGTCCTAGAAATAGGTTGGAAATATGAGACATCAGTAGTGTGAAAATGGTTGGGGCTTAAAATATGTGGGGCTTAAAATGGATGGGGCTTAAAATGGGTTGTGCTTAAAATGGGTGGGCTTAAAATGGTGGGGCTTAAAATGGGTGGCACTTAAAATGGGTGGGGCTTAACCTTAATGCGCAAACCATGATATCCCCGTCCTCCTGCATAAGCTCACTAATAACACATTCCAAAATAAATTAAGGTTATGTTTTGAAATAATCATGTGTGTAACCAAAGTCAACGATGCATGCAATTTCAACCAATCATGAGTAGTCTTTGATCTTCATATGCAATAATTCTAATATAAATATCCTAACAATAATAATATCAGACATATTTTGTTTTGCCAAACTTTGACCTTAAATTTACCGAATACTCAGTACAGTTGAGATTAGTCATGGAAAAATTCGCAAGTTGTACTCGGGTGTGAACACCCCACAACTTGCAAATTTTTTCCCGAGTATTGTCAACTGTATTTTGTATTCTGTACATTTACATGTCAAGTTTTGCAAAACAAATTATATCTAGTATTTTCTCTGATGCAAAAACATATCATTACAATAAAACTAATATCCTAATAAGGTAATATTTAAAATAAATAAAAAGTACGATAAAAAGATTCATCACTGATCTCGTGAATATGATGAAAAAATATAAAATTCAAGGAGGCCATTTGTATTAAAATGGAGACACCACCGCTCAACCGACACCAGGGAATGGCCGTTCCCCCATCCCCACTATGACAACATCCTGATTCAGGGGCACAGACCAAAGGTCACGAAGGTCAACCAGTCACATGATCATGGGAACGAGGTGTGCATGAAACGTTGTGACAATTTTGTCTACACAATTTTCTCCTAGTATGAATAAAAAGTAATTTCCTTATTCATTCTCACCTTGTGCTATTCCACACATAGTGATTAACCTGTTCACCACCAGAGCATTCTCCCTTAATGGCATAATAATCATCCTCTTGACATTCGGGACAGGCCGCAGCCGTCATCCACAGGAAGTGAAAGGTACATCCATCGCAAGTACCACCAGGACACTGATCGGGAAGATGTATAATTCCAGTTCCAACAGCGTTCTTATCGCATCTTAAAATAAGCTCAGTTGATCTTCCATTACTGCATGCCTTTGTCGATCTAAATTAAAAATGGTACAGACATTTTTATAAAATTAAAACTTAAATTATGAAATAATACTATAATCTCAATTAATAATGTAATTAGATTTATATAGCGCCTTACACAGTAGAGTCTCAAGGTGCTGCGGACCAGATGTTACAGATTCCTATGACTTTCTACGCCCCTAAGGGTCACGTTATGTCCTCTCAGCTGCTATTCAGTGCACATCCTTCTGTCCACGACAGGGGTCGTGTATGGACCAGTACACCGGGCTAACCCCCTACTCGTTTGAAAGATGTACTGAGTTATTTATAGTGTACGTGAGCCGTATGTGTACACTGGGCCTACGGTTTATAGTCCTTATCTTAGAAGACTTGTTCCACCACCAGAACTATGGTTCGAGCGGACCTCGAACCCATGCTGTTGTAATGTAACCAGTGAAAATCTACTGTAGATCTCTTTAACATAAATTATGTCGACCATCGTTTGGGGTAGGCTTCACTTTGTTGCACATAAGGTTCGGAGAGGAAAGACGGTAGCAGATGGGTTGTGTTTGCTCTGCTCTAGACCTTATGTGATTATATGTATGTGAATTTATACGCGATTTCACCGAATAAAAGTGCTGAGACAAAACATAACACAGTATGGACATAATCTGTTACACAACTCTCATATTTATGTGTTATATTAGTAGTATAATGTACACTCCAGGTATTAAAGGTGCCAACGTGATGATGACATAATTAATGTTGAAATACTGAATCCCATCATCATGTTTTTTATTTCAATACTTGGAGTATACATTTCTTATTTGAGTTTAATCAGCAGACCTTTGCATAAATTAACATTGTGCAGCTTATTGGGCACTACAGTACTGTAAAAATAATGTCCTAAATAATTCAATATTTACTAAAAAATTGTATGAAGCTCCACAGCTAATGTAGTACAGGTATCAGCTATAGTTTTCTATATTCCTTTTTGTGTATAGCAAATCATCAAATAAGCGCCATGGATCTTATTACATTATAAGCTTCATTATAAAGCTTATTCAAAAGTGACTTATTACAAAATAACGTAGTATAAGGTATTGAAATACATGCCATCGTGATGATGACATAATTAATGTTGAAATATTGAATCCAAACACGATGGCGTTTATTTCAATACTTGGATAATGCATTATACTTTCTTATCTGAGATTAATTAGAAGACCTCTGCATAAATTAACATTGTGCATCTTCTAGGGCAGTAAAAACAATGTCCTAAATAACTCAATATTGACTACAAAATTTGAATGAAGTTCTACAGCTAATGTAGTAGGTGTATCAGCTACAGTTTTCTATATTCCTTTTTGTGTACAGAAAATCATCAAATAAGGACCATGGATCTTATTATATTATTGGAAGCTTCATTGTGAAGCTTATTCAAAAGTGACTTATTAACAAAATGTGTAGAGCTTTCCATCTCCTTTATTAACTGTCATATTTATGTGGATATCCACTGTCCAAGCCTGAAGGCTCATAGGGCTTATTTCCAGTTTCTGTAGTGTGAAGCGGATGAGGATATGATACTCCCCCTGGATGGGACGCTAGTCCATTGTAGGTTACTTCCCAGCAATTTGCCAGTACCCATCGTACAGTTGGGTAGACTGAAGAAATGTGAGTAAAGCATGTTGCTCTGGTGCACAAGCAACTGGCATGAGTGAGTCTTGAACTACCGATCTCTCGATTGGGATTCTGAACCGCAACTGCTGCGCCAACTGTTTCCATGTGGATATACTGTAATCATAACTAAATGTTTATAATTTAATGCTGTGTCAATTATTCTTTGGAACTATACACTGTATATAAAACCTTGTTTTTCATTACACACAGGGTAATTTGTGAGCTGTCACCATAAAATGAGTCATGTATGACTTTCTACCTATTTTTGTGAATATCTCAAAATGACTGTACAACACGACTCATTTTGTCACGACTTCTCATATTTGTACTCTGAAGTGCTGCTGCACTTAATTGCAAGTGGCGCTCAGTGGGAAAAATTTCATATTTGGTGTAATGCGATTAAAGAGTGGCACTTATTCGAGGAAGGCACTCATTCGACGATTTAGAATATGCATTGCATAGGAGTGTATTCAAATGACTTGATTAATATTGTGAAACCCTTATGAACATTATCATTGAACGTAAAAAAGACTTTTGCACAAGCACAACATTTTTTGAAAACATGGATCATTAGATCTAGATTTCTTTATCTCCTTTGTTATAGTATACTTATTTTACTGTGTTATGTTTTTTTATTTTCCTTTATTCATATAAGCTAATTTCTGCATAACTTTATGTATTTCTTATAATTTTCCGAATAACTTTACATGTTTGTTAAAACATTTTGTATTTAGGTAAACATTCAGAAAATATGGAAAATCATGCTAATTCTGAATTTTTGGGATTTTGGGTCAGTCAGGCTTAGCAAAAAAAAAAAAGGCTTTATTATTAATACTCACTCAGATGAATGATAGTAGAACTTGAGGTCTGGAATATCATATGGACTGTCACTAAACACAGGGTCGGCAACACCAGTCAACCCTTTAGCATCATTCAACCCAATAAGCTGATCACCAATACTACAACAAAAAACATACATGAACAATTTACTTGTTGGTAGAGACTCATAAAGCATCAGCTTATGAGCCCCTTGTTCCTGGGCTCTCAGTTGTAGTATGGATTATAAAGTTTCAGGTGATTTTTATGAGATTTTCGAGCATTGATTTAAATTGATTTATGGATTTGGCATTTACAACATCATTTGGTAAATAATTCCATTTATTAACAATACAAATTGAAAAAGAGTGTCTGCATATCTCAGTTCTAAAATCAGGTCGTATATAAAGACTGCCCTCATGTCATAGAGTTAGTTATTTGATTAAAGGAACATTCCACAAGGAGATCATCAAATTCGATTTGGAAGAGAGACTATTTTTTAATACTCAAATAATTTTGTTTTGTGAATGTAGTGAGATATACAGTACATTATAGTGTATTTCTGGGGACTCAAAATCTATAGGATGGTTTAGTCTAAGTAAGAAAGTTTAATACATACTAGAAACAATGAGATATACGCCATCATCACAACATTCAATATTTCGATATAAATTATAATTGATGACATAGTTTATGTTGAAATATTGAATCCTGTCATGATGGCATGTATCTCATTGTATTTTCTTACTTTTTAAGTTGAAGTTGATTAGTGGACCTTTCGGGTTTAGTCTAAATATTGTTGTTCACCTTTCCATGAGATACAAAGTGCTTTCGAATTGGATCTTTTTCATGAACTCATAATACACTCCATATCCAAAGATGCACGTAAGAATGGTGTTGGCAGGTTTTAAACTTGGGCCTTTTAATACTGAAACCTGATTCATAATGTTAATGCCATCCTGACTTCTACTTTAATGGTTTTCAATTTAAGCTGGGGAAATGTAGGCCTAGAAACAAGCAGTTTATTACCTCCCAGGCAAGTAGACAATTCTTCTGGTTTTAATGTATATATAGTTGGCTATTTACCTGACAGGTTGAGCTGATAGTGTTTTAGCCTCATCTTCACCAGTGGGGGATGGGATGATGGTGGAACGGCAAATAAGAGACTTCACATCATCATTGATATCTTCAGTTTCCTAAAAAACATTAATAACAAAGACATTCATTTTTTTAAGGTTTGTGCCAAATCTAAGTTTTCTCACAGTTTATAAGATGAGATGGCATGCTTTCTAAAGAAAGCCTCATTACGAGGCTTAAGGTCTAGGTGAAATTATTTGCGCGAAAAAAAATTAATAACTGTACGCTTGTACAGTTTCATCACTTCAACCAAAATCATTCGCCATACCATTCGTTTTTTATTTCGATTCAATTTTTCGCTGCAACAAATTTGGTAGTTCAAATTTTTTCGACTTTTTGCGAAGCAAAAAAATGTGCAGCCAATCAGAGTATTAGAATAAACTTGCCATGCCCATGCTCATTGAACCAAATCGGTGAAATTAGGGTCAGTATAGTGGTGGATGTGAATGTACGTTATAAGAAACAATATTTATTTATTGTCTTATTTGCAAGTATAATTGTATGAAACATAAATTATATAAATTTGCATTGTAATCTATTTTGACATTATTAAAGTGTTTGTATTAATTTGTTAAAATAATGTAAATTATAAAAATTTGGGACTAAAATTTCCCGTAAATGTTTTTGATGCAAAAATATTGAGTTGCAGGAATAAATTCGCAGGCATACTATACAGTCGTTGACGTTTTGTTCACACGAATAAATGTGCCTTGTGGAAAACGACCTTTAAGGAATTGAGTCAGGTTGTGTGATACAACCGGTTGTGTGGCCTTATTCAAACAATATCGGTTAGGGAATTTAGGGGCTTGTCCAACAAAAATGAATAAATGCTTGATGGCATGATAAAAAGTTATGTAATATAAAGCATACCTCTGAATGAATGGTGACATTGTTTTTACACAATGCTTCTCCTACTCCATTGTTTCCGCACAGACTGATGTTGAAGAAATGATTGAACCTGGTTCCTTTAGCTGTGAAACTGGCACCGCTCATCACAGAGTGGAAACTGAATATCGAATACAAAGTGATACACAAAGTTTACATTAGTGTCAGTTCTAAGAGCATTTATAAATTTTATTAGAAAATGAGCTGTCAAACTTTGTGAAATTAAGTATCTACTGTACCTTAGTAAGCTTGCACTTTTCATTAAATTTATTTATTAGATAGATTAATATTTGATCCATTATAAGATTTATGGGGTCTATGATATACAAAAAATAACAAAAGTATTTGTTAATTTGGTTTTGCAAAGCCTCATAATTTTTTTTTTAATTTTGTGTCAATTCAAACCCAGGACCTCAGGATTGAAAGGCAAGCATGTTTAACCACCAAGCTACAGTGCCACTCCAAATAATTGAGGGTGTAGTGAAGATAATGACTTGTATCAAATACTATATACAGATACAGATATTTTAATGTCATCAAAACACATGGCATATCTAACTTAAATTACAACATTGCACGATCTAACAATAAAACAAATTTAATATACATAAACCCTTTTACTGTGTGGTGTTATTCCCACCTCTGTGTGGGACATGTTTATAAGAAAAATAGGTTATTGAGAAGTAACTGACAAAAAAAACTATATAAGAGGTTATTTTGAAATTTTTGAAATCTTTTTATGTTGGGATGGGAAAGGTGTTGACTTATGGTGTCAGGAGAAAAAATGTGTAATTTGCATAATTATGTCATGACAGTGATTTTGGGTTTTTTGTCATCAAATCTGGGAAAAAAGGCTACTTATTCACCTAGAAATTCATAATGGATGCATTTTTTACATCCTGATGCAAACACACAAGGTGATGCTAGTTTAAAATTGACAAAGTGTGGGTATAAATGTTCGTGGATTAGACCATATCACAATAAACAATTTTGCATGTTGTATTTTTGTGAATGTAAATTTTATTTTTTACTAAAATATATTTATGCTATGTTTTTATTTTTGCAATAGCTGCTATGCATGCAAAATGTGCAAAAATTAATGTACAGAAAAAATTACGACTTTCACATCATGAAACAAACTTGGCACTGTAGGCACTCACCCTCTTAATTCTGATAGATCATAATGTTTGTAATCATATATCATTTGGCAATCTGTGTAGCATACAGAATTCTTGTAGGTTTTCAGTCCTTCACCACATGGTATGCACGACTCCTTACCATAGGGATGGGCATTCTGTAGGTATGTATCTAATACAAACAATAAAGTTTAATATCTTCTTTAACTACCAGAACTAAATTATTAACAATAATAATTCTTAACAACACAGAGGGCGCACGTCATCGGAGAAGACCTACTGATGATACAAACTAGCTTTGGCTAGTTCATTCACCTGACGATGTACCAGAATCAATTTGACATATTTATAATAAAATAACAACAACAACAATAACAACAATACCAACAATACCAACAATAACAACAATAATAACAATAATAATAATAATAAAAAAAAATAATGATATTGACGACGACGACGATGATGATGATGATGATGACAAAGAGGATGATAATGATGATACTAGATGGTCCTAAGGTGGTTTGTTTTAGGAAAGCTACAGACAGTTCATGGTGGGGTGGTCATTATAAAAGGATACACTAAATCACGCATGATAGCTGAACTAGATCAGACCCGGTTCATGGATGACTTTGTATTTTTTATCTTTTAACGTTTTCTTTAAGTAGGATTATATGGTCATCGTATCCCAAGGTAACACGGATAATAATTGAGACTTTCCTTTCCTGTCACCTTCTGATAAAACATGGGAACTTGATCCAGGTAGGAAGTGGGAATGACCTTATGGAGCCTCTTTTCCCACAGTTACTTTTATTTCTTTTTTTGTAATTTAACTATTTTTATCAATTAAAAACTGTAGACTATACTATTGCTAAACACTAAACAAGGCCCATTGCCACAAGAATCTACCAAATTCATTAAAAAACCTAAAACTTGTTTCAAGATTTACCACTTTATTATTTTTAAAATACTGGATATGGGTTAGTTACCTGCATACATTACATTTTTTAATATACGTTTTTTGCTCGGGTAGGGAAAAAGTAAAACAATATTAAATTCTGTTAGTCTAGACCTAGAAATTAGATTTACAATGTCTAGGCAGATATCTATATTTTTCTTAAGGATAATTATTTTGTAAACAGCCTGCACATGACATATATGGTCACCATTGGCAGGCGCGGATCCAAGGGGGGGGGGGGGGCGCAGAGGGGCGCACGCCCCCCCTATTTTCACCAAAACGTAGTTGCGCCCCCCCGTATATTAGGTGCGCCGGGTCTACAATAAACCAGAAAAAGCTGAAACATGATCAAAATAGGGTACCAGGGCACCAAAATGGGTAATAACCTTTTTTTTTTGTTTTTTTGTTTTTGTTTTTTTTTTGCTCGTCAGGGAAAATGCGGTAACCACGCCCCTCCCGGATTGGAAAAGTGCGCCCCCTCTTTCGGCGGTTCCTGGATCCACGCCTGATTGGCTATTATGTATGGACTTTTCTACACAAGCAAAGCAAATAACGATTGATTTAGTTTATTTTTAAAGTCCACACAAAAAGTAAATTCTGTTTTATATTTATAAATCTTGAATAAAATACAGTCAAATTTATGTTGAAGGTAAAAATAGCATATCGGGAGTATTTATAAGCCTAGATAAAATATGATAAAATATGATTCAACTTTAAAACAGCTGTTTTTGCAATTTACAACAGGATAACTATCAGGATAGGAAAATAGAATAACTATTATCTCGTTGAAAATACCTTTAGGAATAGCTATAGCCATGATACTGTATATATCATAGTTTGTTTATTAGGATGTTATATTGTTTCTAAAATACCAGTCACATCACCCGAACTTTGTTGGAGCGTTCCTTGAATGGTAGGGAGATAAATTTTTTCACCCCTCCAGGAACGCTCCAGCAAATTTCTGGCGGTTCGACTGGGTCTTAAATGCCCAGTCAGACTCGGTAACACCACCACAACTTCGCTGGAGCGTTCCCGGAGCGGTGAAAAAATTCATCTCCCTAACTTTCAAGGAACGCTCTAACAAAATTCGGGTGGTGTGACCAGGCCTTAATATAAGATAATTTAGTTAATTGTGACAAAATAGTTTCGGAGAAAAAAAATAAGATAAATATATTAAAGTATTGTAATTAGAATGCTCATTTGTACAAATGTAAAATGTCTTACAATTGTGAAAAATTTACACAAAGACACGATTCAAACTCGCAACATGCTATAATTATTAGAAAAGTTCTTTAAACTCCGGGTTAAGGCAGCCACACATGTAAGGCACTGGCGCGTGCCAATAGTCACTCGTGCCACCGTTGCAAGCTAATAGCTTAAGTGTGTAGTGAATTTACGTGCACTGATGGTGCACACACGGTTATTAACATGTTTGATATTGAACAGTTGCTCGTGCGACAGCACACTGTGTGTGGGGGTCATAAGTTTTACAATTAAGTCATCTATATGACAACAGGTGACCACTGCTAAGTGTTTGCATGCATTAATTTATAACTATTACGTTTATGCAAAGACATTGAAAGTCGCAGACCAGCTGCCATATAAACACCTTAAGGGTAAAACTTATGACCTTCAGACACAGTGCACCGTTGGCACGAGTAGCTGTTAAATATCAAAAACGTGTGCTGCACAATTGGTGCACATAAATTCACTGCACACGTAAGCTATTAGCTTGCAGGGACGGCACCAGTGACTATTGGTACGCACCGTTGGCTGACACTTGCGGTGGCCTTAAAAAGCGGCTGTGCTAACTATGTGACTTGTGCTATTAGTGATATTGTAAAATTACTTGAAAAAACCTATTGTTTTTTGGGGGGTAGAAAACCCTGGGGTATAACTTAAATAATGGGTGCTGAATATTTCATTTGGAAATCACATCTAGTTCATGTGTACAAAATTTTAAATACATCTGTTCAAAACTAGCGAGGTTTGATCTTTTTAAAATTGTGATGTCAACAACAAGAGCAGAAATGCTTATTATGTCATACAAAATACACCAAACAGCACTCAGAACATAACATTAATATTACTAGTTTACAGAACTCCATAATTGTAACATACAACAGTAGACAACATAAATAGAACACAGTTTATAGTATACAGGCTATAGTACATAATACACTGGGCTAATAGTACACCGATAAATTACATAGTACATGCATACATATACTTACTTGGTGGACACTGTTCACACTTGTTAGTTTCGTTGGCAATATAGCATCCTTCAGGACATGGGATGCAGCTAGAGTTTGTCAGCGTGTAAAATAGATTAGAATGTTAGTCATGCAACAGTGCAATAAGAAGGCGGTTTTCCACTTGGAATATATGTTTGTGTGAATCAAAGGAATATGTTTGAAAGCATGGGCCATTAAATAATCTAACAAATCTCCTAAACACAGTTTACACTTTCCTTAATATTTACCACGGCAAATTTTGGAGTTTGAATTATTTACAAAATCCGCACAAAATAAATTCGCAGTTGTAAAACAACCTTGCACACTGTAGTTGATGCTTTTTATTTAATAGTAAGATAATTTGCCATATATGGGATGTCATGCTTTTCTTTATAAGGCTTAAGAGTAGCACTGTTCTAGTGTAATATCGATAAATTAAGCCAATTTTCATACTTTTGTTTCATTTCCCATCTGACAGCAATGCAACTAGTAGCATTATACATAGTGAGAACTATGACATGCTTTCAATGTCTCACCATGAGGGTTAGTGGTGCTGTTAAGTCATGAGAAAGCTCGAGTGGCCAGGTACGAGTACAGGTCGTTCACATTGGGAGGTAAATCAGGCCTCGCAGAATTTTGTTGTCCTCCAATTTATAAAAAAACCTTTAGTTGTAATCAAATGTTGTAATATTGCTAAGTCAGCTGTTTTATCTTTGTCGCTAGGCCTCTAAGGTTTTTTTCTGAAGCCCTTAAGATTTTTTGCTGAGGCTATGGTAACTTGGTTATCAGTTAGCAAGAGCCATGACCTGGTTGCCCATTGGGACACCACCTACTGGTTGCCCAATGTAAATTGTTGACCATCGGGCAACCAATTCTGCTAGCCATGCATGTTAACTATTACACCACAGCACCCTTCAAAGAGACACAGCACTAATCTATCAAGTGCACTAGTGTTACTACATGCACAATCATTATCTACATTTTCTTTTGGGCCTACTGGTAAATATTGCAAGCAATAGCGAGGTTTCGCAACTTTATAAAATACGGTAATGAAAACGGATACGTCACATATTTGTTTAAGTTGCTAAATGAGGCATGACGTGGCAAAACCACTTGTAGGGAAATTGAAAACTGAATTATTATTAAAATCATATTACACTTTTCGCAACCTTTAAAATGAGGGGTCAATTATCAAAATGGGACATCTATAACTGAAGTTATTGGACAAAATATACACAAATTTCCTTTGTATTTCTTTATATTTTCTTTTGTTTATTTTCTATTTATCAACAACTCGCTGTGCGACAACATGGTAGTTTTGCCATGACTAGGCTCAAATGTGTTCAAAAATATATCCAATTTTCTAAATACGAATAAATGATGATCATCGCAAAATTCTGTTCAACTATAATAAATGTGAGGTGTTGTGACAAAATGAGGCGTGTTGTACAGAAAACCAAAATTGAGTTGTATTTTGATAGAAGAGATTATACGCTTTAAATTGGTTTTTAAATGAGGTTCATAGCTTAATCATAACCAGAGAAAAATCATTGTAAAACATACATGTATGAAAACACACTTTGGAGAAAATCGACTTTAAAGATAAACAACTGTTGACTTCCTGCATGTTTTCCATTGATTTTGAAAAGTAGCCTTTACAAAATGTAGTTCAAAAACATGTTTTTTTTTGTAAATAAACATAAACAGTAAGAATGTAATCATAAAATTTAATTACTAAACTTAACAAAACAACAGATATATCATTTTTGTGAAATTTTGACTTTCTGTCTATTTTTGTGAATATTTCAAAATGACCTGCCGTACAACACGACTCTTTTTGTCACGACACCTCACAAATATTCAAGGTGTTAAATTAAAATGTTACAAGAATTTATGACATATTCATTTTCGTACCTCATGTTACGAAACCTCCTTACTATAATAAGATTTTTATAGTTCACACATTCTAAGAGTGCCTAAAACACTTGTGGACTGCATGTTATACATTTTGCTTCCGCTAAGGGTCATTTTATGTGGTATGCAAATGGCACAACTTTTATCCATTCACAATAGTTCAATACACATGCAAATGGCACAGTAATAGCTTTATGCATCCAACTGAAAACTGCTTGAAAATGCTTCATTTTTATTTATTTTTTTAATTGTTTTGGTCTACATTTATATTAATTTTTTTTAATATAAGTAATATTATAATGCACTATTTGGATGACATCATACCATGCATTGTAATTAATATTCTAATACCGCTTGATTCTATACATGCTTTGTAATTTATTTTTTAGTAAAACTGTAAATCTGTTTTACTTACCCTTGCATGTCACTGCCTACTGGGCAGGACTTACAGAATGACGCACCACCATCCACTGTGTTTGTCAGCTCAATGCTGTAAATTTTCGCCCTACAGAAATATATACAAATATAATATTATTAATTTTATAATACTCTAAATATCTCATTTGTTCATTTTATTAGAATAACATACAATAAACTCACAATATATTTCAATCATGAGGATAAGTGAAGT
Source organism: Nesometra sesokonis (assembly GCA_025631205.1). Lineage (NCBI taxonomy): Eukaryota > Metazoa > Echinodermata > Crinoidea > Comatulida > Antedonidae > Nesometra > Nesometra sesokonis. The sequence goes on from JAOTQE010096014.1 coordinate 13,014, forward strand.
ATACTGATCAAACAGTAGTGCACCCATACATGTAATGCTGGTTATTATAAATGTTATGTGAAAAGAACAAAACCTAAATAGTCACAAATGTGGGTGACAGGCCGACAGACAGACACGATTTTGAAAAGCTGTTTACAGAGGCGCTTTTCAACATCTAAAAATTACCTTCAATAAAATGTATAAAATCTGGCTTTAAAAAAGGTAGACCACGACTTTTGAGATTTTGGGTCATTTTTAGGCAAAATAATGATTATTTATAGAACTCATCGATTAATAATTGCTCTACTAATAAAGGTTTTTATTTTTTGAACACTAGTCGTTTTATCGAGTAGTATCAGGGGGTGGTTTAGTAGAGAGGGCTTAGAAAGTAAAATATATCAATATTAATAAAAACACTCGTTAAAACAAAAAACAATAATTGATACTCCAACACACCAGAGGCCAGTTCCAGGCTTCTAAAGACCAAAATACAACTTTGGTTGTCCACCAGCATGCTCCCCCTCCTCTTCCTAAAAGTCTGTATCCACCCCTGAGTATTGATAACTATTGTACGGCTCTATGGGAATGACAGATTACCATATGTAAGTTTAAAAAATAATAAAGAAAAAATTTACTTTGTTTAGTTAAAGTAATCGGTAGATCTTGCTATAATTTCCAGGTACTGGATCTTGCAAACATTGAGACCTTGGTAAACCACAGAATAATCTTTATAAAAATTACACAGTATGACCTTTAGGGCCCTGGATTGATTTCTTTTTTTTTTGTGCATATCTTTCAATATTGTTTGGACAATACTTATTTCTTTAGTTTATCTACTAAATTAAAATTTGCCTATGAACTGTAAGCACTGCATCAAAAAGTATGGTATATTCAGAGTTTTGACATAATCATTGTAATGCATGCAGGGAAACAAACAAAATAACTACGTTTTGGCAATATTGGGGGACATACGGATGCATCCCACCACTTCTAAATCCATCCCTGGTGGCAGGTTATATTTAGGCTGGCTAAAAATCTCTTAGTTTGTGGTGGGTTGAAAATGTTGAAAGTGCGTAGTGCTGCCGATCCAACATAATTACATCCCTGGACACCTCTTTTCATTCTATACTCTGTGACAGTGCCAACCATTCACAAAACAAAAAAAAAGCTTCAAGATTCAAGGTTTTTATTGCTACTGAAGCTAGCTATGGGCTATTATCAGCTTAAAAATTACAACAGAGATACTACACAAGACAATACATAACAATAACAGTGTAATTGTAAATGT